>CAUYNN010070040.1:0-35212 GCA_963574175.1 Chiropotes sagulatus
TTAAAGGTGTACATGATTTACCCTTGGCAGAAGAAAGCCCCCTCATCCATTAATCCAGAGAAGAGCTTCTTCACCAGGCACTGGGGACAGAAACAGGATGGCCAGATGACTTTAGAAACACAGAATCCCAGCAAAGACTTAGAACCAACCCTAATGCCCATCGATGATAGACTGGACAGGGAAAATGTGGCACATTCACACCATGGAATATTATGCAGCCATCAAAAATGATGAGTTCGTGTCCTTCGTACGGACACGGATGAACCTGGAAACCATCATTCTCAGCAAACTGACACAAGAACACAAAATCAAACATCGAATGTTCTCACTCATAGGTGGGTGTTGAACAATAAGAACACATGGACACAGGGAGGGGAGCACTACACACTGGGGTCTGTTGGGGGGGAATAGGGGAGGGACAACGGGAGGTGGGGAGTTGGGGAGAGATAGCATGGGGAGAAATGCCAGATATAGGCGACGGGGAGGAAAGCAACAAATCACACTGCCACGTGTGTACCTATGCAACAATCTTGCATGTTCTTCACATGTACCCCAAAACCTAAAATGCAATAAAAAAAATACAAACAAAACAAAACAAAACAAAGACAGAATCCCACTGGAAAGGGGGCAGGAGAGATGTTTCTGTAAGGACAGGTTCAGGTTAAAGTCCTTGTCCTGCCACAAGGAGGGCCTTGATCTCATCTGTAATACAGGATCACTCTCATTCCACGCCCGAGGCTACTGCGCAGAGCAGAAGAGATGGAATGAGATGGGGTAGGGGTGCGAGGCTCAGCTGCTCCCACACACTGGGCTGCTTCCCACAGCTGGGCACTCCAGCCTGTCTCAACCTGTGGCAATGTCACGGTTCTGATGCTTTTGCCCCCAGCATTTCACATCCAGCCTCAACTCCAAACGCCCATCTGCTCCCCTCTACTCAAGGCACCCTTCAGGCCTTTGCTTGAGCTGCTCACTCTGCCAGCAACTTCCCTGGCCAATAGCTACCTACTGAAGCTGTACTCATCCTTCAATGCTGGGCCTCAGCATATTTAACTCCTCCAAGAAGCTCTCCCTGATTTCCCCAGTTGGGAATGCTTTCTACCTTGCCTGCCTCTTTCGGTGACCAGGACTTGTGGAGAATGCAGGAGGGAAGGTGAGGAGACAAAATGAACACCTGGTGAGTAAGTGGTAGGCATGTGACCAGTGGGCCAGTTTTCCTGGAGGTGCAATTTGCCCTTCTGTGATTTTGTCAAGAGCGGGGGAACTAATGGCCCACACTGACTGCCTTCTCAAGGTTGTGCTGTTCATCAGAATGTAGCAACTGAAAGGGAACAGGAGGGGCAGGTGGCAGAGAAGCCTCCCATCCCACACAAATAATTACAGAGCACATGACCCCTGGCGGTTTCTGAAAGCGCCTGGCAACAACTCCACCACCTGCTGTTCGGAAAGTTAGATTCACAGAAGCTACAATTACAGACTGTCAGCTCGGTCTTTTCATGGCTGTGGGGACCGGAGGCCAAAACTTACAGTCCCTAACTCCTAGCTCAGTGCTCTTTCCACTTCACCTCCCCCGCCACCTGCCAGACAATTTACACACACAGTCAACGTGACGGGTGCCAGGGCAGAGATTTGGGGGGCCTTCTACGCTTGTATATCTCTACCTAGGGAACCAACTGTCTCATGCTTTTTTCCTCCAGGCTCTGTCAATAGCCTCATGACCCCACAGCTGGGAGAAGGGAGGGCAGGGGCAAAGAGAAAGAAAAGGAGGGTTGCAGAGAGGAAGGAAAGGGGAGGGAAGGGAGAAAGGAAGGAGAAAAAGCTTCTTGGGGGTTGGCTGCTTTTTTGAAAGTGCATTCACACCTCCTCCCATTTCCTGTGGGAAGCCAGAGGCTGAAGGCAGCTGGTCTGCTGCCTAGGGCCAGACAAAGGGAGTCCAGACCGCACCCAGCTCATCCACAGCCCTTCTTTTAGCTCTGCCTGACCCCTCAGCCCATTCTGCTGAGTCCTTGAGGCCATCTCCATGGAAAGCTACTGCGCGTGGCTTTATCACAGCTCAGCTTTTCAAGTGCACAAGCAAAATGCAGGGAGGAGCTGAAAAAGTACTTCACAGCTGGGAACAAGCCAGGGCTGTCCCTCATCAGGAAGAAGTCTTAAAAAGTGATTTCCTATTTTCAATTCCATGAGGTAATATAAGAAGGACCCCGGCACAGGCTGGCACTGGCCTCGTGCCAACCTACCTGCTGGGCAGGCCTGGGCCTCCCGCGAACAAAACTGGGGCAGAACATCTAACTCTGCCTAGCCCTGGTTATTCTCAAGAGGCCATGAAATCTGAATTCCTATTTCCCAGAAAATGGCTGCCAGGCCAGCACAAACCTCCTGCACTTGCCAGTTATGTTCCTCGCCATTAATTAAGGAGCTGGCAGGCTGGTGCACGAAGCACTCCTCTGCCACTCTGTCCAGTGCCCTACAGCACAGAGGACCACTCGACAGAAGAAACGTTCTCAGCCCAGGCCGGCACCAATGCAGGTGCACCCGAGGCCCAGCCAACAACTTCCCCAGGGCTCGTGAACTGGGCAGGAAGCACCTGGCCAGTGACCCCCATCCAAAGGACTCAGTTCACATCCAGGCTCATCTACCCCAACACCCACCATCCCCAATGCCACCTGCAGAGAGGGCTGGCTCGAGGCCAGGCCCCATAAGGTGAGAGGACAGAGGGCTGAGGGCAGAAGTCATGCTGTGTTGTTCACGCCTGCCCGTGACTTGGAGACGAATGGGCATGGCTCAGTATGTGTTTGTGTGATGGCTGAGTGCAGGGAGCTTTCTGCTTCTGCTTTGTCATTGCTTTTCTATCTAGGCAGCTCCCAGAAGACCCGAGAACTGGTCTAGATTAGAGGCAGTGGTCAGTGGCCTGTGGCCAGATCCTGCAACAGATGACATCCATCTGGACCTTACTGGGCTTTTAAAAGCACATGAATTAGTTGCTGATGTTTAAAAGTTAGGTGATCTCATTTACATAAAAGCAAAAGCAAGTAACCAAGTGACCCAAGAAAGAAAAAAAAAGCAGGGGTGGGAAGCTTGTTTTCTTTCTTTTTAAATCAAAAGATCTGGTGACCCTGGCCCCCATTCCTGCATGGTGACAGGTGCCCCTGGACACAGGCTCCACACTCTTCAGTCTGCCGGGTGCCTCCAAACCTGCTTCACTGGCCTGTCACCGGCTGGGCTATGCAGCGTTTGTGTTCACTCTTTGCCATCTAAGGTCAGCTGGTGAGTCAAAAGTGCTTCGCGGGCTCTTCCAGGCTTGCCCCAGGCCCCAAAGAGCCCATCCTCCTGCTCCCCTGAACTCAGCATGGTGGCCTCTGCTTTTCACATGTCTAACAGTAACTTGAACTTGAGACAAAAGTTCCTTTTCCCTACTGGACAGGACCTGGAATTTCTCTGGAGGCAATCCTGGCAATAGAATGGAGGTCTAAGAGCAGCATGCCATCTGCGTATTGTTCACTAGTCACAGAATCTAAATGCATCAGGAACCACACTATGCTGCCTGGAGTCACACCCTAACTAACATTAACAGCATGTGCTGCTCTGACACACAGAAGCACCCTGTTGACGGTGCTCCCTTCTCTTTACCACACCCCCATTTCCATGTCTTCATGCCTGCAAGTCCCAGAAGACAACAATCCTGACGTCCCAAGAGAGGAAATGGGCTCAGGGAGTGATGTGTGGCTCACAAAGTCACACCCACAGCCAGATTAGGCGTGAGGTTTCCACATCAGGCTGCAGGGCCTTCTGTACTCCTAAACTCTTCCCTTGAAGGACTCATTTGGGCAAAGGCACTCAATCGCTAGGAGCCCTGTGGCTAGGTGCTTCCAGCCCCAGTTCAGTCAAGAATGTTCTCTGGGTCAAGGTCAATGACAATCACAGCCTGAGCCCTGACCTTGTTTCCATGAAGCGCAGGATGTCCTGGGGTCTCAGGCACTTCTCCTGCTGGTAACATGCATGTGGCAGAAACTGAAACTGCAGCTGGTACACCCGGAATTTGTTCTGTTTTTCTTCCATACGTAAGGACTCCTGGACATCAATTTTCTGCAACACCTGGAACCAGACGGACAGAGAGAACTTGACGTGCTCAGGTCCCAGCGGACTGTGCAATGCGAGTGGGTTATGAGACCCAAGGGTTTACAGACAGCAGCTAAGACCACGGGCCAAACCCCAAAGAAACCCTGGTGTGGATCTGCTGAGGGGCCCACAGCTTGCAGTCACCTCCAGAGAGTAGGCTGAATCTCACAGGAATGGCCTCAGCAGAGGTGGTAGGCAAACTCAGGAAATGGTTTATTTTTCAGGCACAGGAGGATGCTGTGGAACTAATGACTCTCAAAAGCTTCCTGATCCGTCTCTGCTCAGCACCTGGTAGAGACAGCTTATCTCTCACTGGTGGGAATCCGAGCCCAGGGTCATAGCAGTAAGCAAAGCCTGTTCTTCACGGATGGGGAGGACATAGGCACATGCCTTCACCCTGCCTGCAGCCCGGGAGGGAGAGACAGTTACCTCCCCTAAGCACACTCTGGTGAGTTGCTTCTTCAGGCTTTTCACCCTCTTCAGGGCTTTCTTGGTGTTGAGCACGGGCACACTCATCATGGGTGTCTTGATGTTGGCGCTGGCCACCATGAGAATCTCCCGCAACCTGTCACAGAATGAGAGGACATTCGATCATGAGTGGCAACCAGACCGTCTGTTTGGGTGCAGCTCCTTCTAATGATGTCAGAGTTCTGGGATCTGAGAGAGGCCTGGGGATCTCACAGGGGTAATATGCTGCATCAGAGAATCCCAGCTCTGGCCCCGTGTGTGACAGTAAGGGACACCCCTGTCAGTTTCCTCCCTGGACTGCCCACTCCTTGAGCTCAGTGCTTTGTCTGATTCTTGTCTCCTACCACCTGTGCTTTGCAAACAGCAGATGCCTGCTGATGCTTACTAAATGAGCAAGCGATGCAGGAAAGGCAATAGCACCCACAGTGCTCCTGCTCTGCTCAGCTAGCCCTCACCGCCCAGCTGTGCAGTGGGTCCCAGCCTCCGGCCTTACACAGGGGGGCCCTCTGAGGTTTGGGAAGTGAGGTACCTGTCCAAAGTCCATTTGCTAGAAAAAGGGAGGGCCAGGGACTGAATGCAGATGGGTCTGAGCCCACACTCATTTCTCTTGCCCAGCGCATGTTTACCTGAAGGGCCAGGGCCCAGGACCATGTAGGGCACGTTCTATGTGAATGGTTCCCCTGGAGTTGGGCAGCCAGGCACCCTGTGTGGGGCTTGTTAACAATGTACATCCCTGAGCCCTTCCCCTAGCAGTGTGTGGTCTCACAGGCATCTCCAGGAACTTGGATGCAGGGGTTGGCAGAGGGATAAATGGAGATCCTACCAGGCCTGGGTACCAAAGAATCTCAAACCCAGCTGGGCTCCGGAAATTCTAACCCTGATCCCCACTTTGATGAGACCTGTCTCTCTCTCTCTCATAAACACACACACACACACACACACACACACTCTCTCTCTCTCTCTCTCTCTCTCTCTCTGACTCCCTCTCATTAAATGACTCCTTCTCCAGAAGAGGCTAGGACAGACCCCACCTGTGCTCCCTTGTGCCCCACACCTTGGAATGCCCAGGGTGACGTTCATCTCGCCTCTGCCTGCAAAGTGGAAGGTGTTGAGGGTCATCTGGGTGGAGGGCTCTCCGATGCTCTGGGCGGCCAGCAGGCCCACGGCCTCGCCCGGCTCACACAGTGAGCGCTGCCACTTCAGCTGCAGCAAGGTCCTCAACCTAGAGATGGCGGGGGGCGGCAGGGGTCAGGAGCAGACGCCACAGACTATCAACACTGCCCAAAACCAGAAACCCAAAACCTCTACCTGTTTCTGGACTTGTTTTTCCCAGGCAGAAGATTCCTCTAGTCTTCACATTCCCACCAGTGACCCTGAGATGTCCTGAAATTACGCAGCACTGATCCCAGCTGCGTGGCTGAAGCTCTACCCATTCATGCTTGGACTGTTCATGTTTACCCCCAGAATGTCACAGGTCCACACTGGGCCTGTTACCACAAGCCCCCTAAGCAGGAGAATTTCTGGGCTCAACTATTCACTTTTTCCTTTATTCATTCTTTTTTTCTCTATTAATTATGACAGTTTGGAGACAGCTTAAACCTCCTGCTATAAAAATTAGGAAGAGGTTCACTAGGCCATTATGGGGATTAGGGGGGATGAGAGTGTTTATTTTTTTAACTAGCGTAAATGGCTGCAGACCACATCAGAAGTATTCATGCTGCACAATCTGTAATTTATTAACCATTTTTCCTATGAAGGCCGACCATGTAAGAACAGCTACTAGGAGCACTGTGCTGTATTCTGTGTGTGTGTGTGTGTCTGTGTGTGTTGTGTGTGTGTGTGTGTATCTGTGTGTACTAGTCCAAGCTGAGGCCGTCAGATGGACCTTTCCTTCTCAAGGTATGGGAATCCAAAGCTAAAAGGATCACTGGAGTAATCAGATTCATGACCTCATGAAAAGTTAAGACGTGGTGTCCCCGGGCATGAATGCCCTGCCCTGGGTCACATGGTTGGTGGCAGCAGCTGAACAGTGACCAGATTCCCTGACTCTCAGTCAGCCCCATCCACTACACCAAACCCAAGAAAGCAGTCATTTCTGCAAGCCTCTGTCCCAGCAGACCACTATCCCTATCTTGGCCCGGATGGGGGTGTCCACTCCTGCCTCCCTGCACTTGATCACTCCTGGGCGCTCAGAGCTTGTGCGGTGTCCCTGGCTGTCTTACTGCCCTCCCTCTAACTGGAGTTTCAAACCCAGAAGGCAGCCCTCTTCTCCCAGAGAGGGTAGGGCAGGGGCTAGGAGGCAGATTCTCCTGCACATGTTGTGCAGCAAATCACTGTCATTACCTGTCGAGAGAAAGCTCTGATTTCTCATAACTCCTCTCTGTTTGAGCTGCCCACTCTTGACTGTAGTCATCAACCTTTGTTTCAAATGTTTCAGACACTGATGCAAAGTATATGTCAGGGCGCCAGACAGACAGACTGGGGTCAGGACAACTGGCCGCCTTCTTCTGGTATTTCCTTCGGCTGTGCTCATCCAACTCATACCACATCCTCAGCATCTGAATGGAAGGATGGGTCTCAGCTATGTGGGAGGGATACCCAGTAGCACAAGGGGCATCAAAGGCATTGGCTTCCAATGAGAGTAAAGGGAAACAGAAAGAAACCTGATTGCAATGAGAAACCATCTCCCCATGTAAAACGGGGAGAGACTTACATCTGTCCCACAGTACCCTGCTTCACTACATGTCTAGCAGCTCTTCATCCTGGCCCATTCAAGCCCAGGGAGGGTGAGCATGTAATTTACTGAGCAAACTGGGATCCTTTTAGAGTAATCTTTTACAGTTATGATTAGGCTAGGACAAGAGGCAAAACCATGACTGTCTCAGGCCAGCTAGGATGCAGTCACTGTGAGGATGCAGTCACGGTGAGCCAGGTTACCTCTGGATCCAGGCTCTTTCACATACTCTGTGCCCTCAAGCCTGTCCCAAAGTGACTGCTTCAAAGAGACCCCTACTTCCAGCTCCCAGGTGTGCTTGGATGATGGGAGGCACCAGCAGCAGAGGGAAAGGTGGGAGGAAGAGGATCCTGATATTTATCCCCAGTCCCCTCTACTGGGTCTCTACCCAGGGCTCTGTCCAGTGGCCCTAGCACATAGCCGTCTTCTCTGTTTCTCATGACTGCTCCCCATTCCTTCATACTTGGGGTAGTGGTGAACCCAAAGTCACTGGCCCCATTTAGCTCCCCCAACCCTGCCTATACCCTTGTTAAGAGTCCTCTCCTTACATTCCCATTCGAAAGCCATTCTGTTCTGACTGAAGGTGAACAAAGCTGGAATTCATGATTCCACCTTCTATTAGGAAAACAACCCCTCATCCCTCACGCATTGACTAAGCCTGGATGTGCTGGGCATTAAGAACACCACCTCCCTGAGTCACCTCTTGAGTCCCGGGGCTGCGGCCGTTCCGGTTTCCACTCTCAAGGTTCAGGGCTTTCACAGCTGCCTGAATTTTCTGGGAATAACTCAAGAAGGCGCCTCTTCTCAGCAGGGTGCTGGGGTGCTTGCTTTGCCATTTTTTGATGGCTCTGAAGTGGCGGAGAGCTTTTTGGGGATCAGCTCTGGATAAAACTTCATGGAGATGATTTGATTTCATTATCGCCTAAACAAGCAAACAAATCACACACATGAGATCAAAGAGATGAGGGCATGACAGAGGGCCATGGAGCACAAATTCAGGGGACCCAGGTGGCTGGTGTGGAGCCCTCACGACGGGGCCAAGCCCCTACTCTCAGAGAGGCTGAGCATCCATTGCTAATCAGGGCTCTCACTTTGTGCAAACCAGACTTGGGAACCAATGGTCTTGGGAGCAGAGGGAGGCACGGGAGAGAAAGCAGCACACTCAGAGCCCTGCCAGGAGCACAGGGGAGTTTCTGGGAAGAAAGGAAGAGGGGAAGAGCGATGGCCAAGCTCAAGGACAGGAACCAGGATGGAAACAACCCAGCACCAGAGCACAACCCTCAATTCCACCATCAGCTTGATGATCTTGGACAGGTCACATCGGTTTCAGTTTCCCCATCTGCCAAATGGTGTGACTGCCCAATCAACAGTGATGGTCACTACCAGGGTATTAAGGTATAGAATGAAAATCATGAGTTTGTGTCTGACAGACCCGTGTTCAAATGCTGGCTCCGGCACACACACTGCTTACTTATGCTTTGATACTCAGTTGCCTCAGCTGTAAAATGGGCAGAGTAATGCCTGCTTCCCTGGGTTGCAGTGAGGAGGAAAACAGGTAGTATGGATAGTGTGCTTTAGCTGGGGGCCCAGCACACAGCAAATGGCCCCAAACAGGAGCCGTTATTCCAGAGGTGCTCATGCCCTTCAGCAGCCACCTCACAAGATGAAAGTCCACAGGCTTTGAAACTGCCAAGTATTTCAGGGCACTGACTGCTGCCTTATAAACCCTCCCCACTCTACTTTCCAACGTCCACTTGGACTGGGTGGCAAAGCTCAGGGCATTCCAGTTCTCTAACCTCAGTGGAGAGGCCCACTGCTCGGCCCCCAGGATCTGGGGTCTACCACACTACCTCGTAGTTGCTGGCCAGGAAGGGGAACTGCTTGGGCTGCAGGAACTGTGTCTTGGGGACGTCCAGGCCATCCTCCCCATACAGGAACTGTATCACACTGCCGTCGCTATCTCGGACCGTGAGATCATACTGCACGACCAGCCCTTCCAGGTGCTTGATGATGCACCTGTAAGGACACCAGCAGCTCAGTCACCGCCAGGCTCATCACCTCCCAGGGCAGTCTCTGATGAGCGTTGTGGGCAGTGGAGGGGAGGTAAAGGGGGACTGCCATTCTGCAGGCAAGCAAGACTTCAGGACAGGCTGGCTCCAATGCCCCGGGGTCTGGGCTGGCTCCAGCATCCCCCAGCCACGGGCTGCATTTCCTGATGGTTTTCTAGGAGGAGGAGGCTGCAGCCATGTGACTGAGAGGCTTGGCTACCACCCCTAGAAGTGGGCATCCATCTAAGATAGCCCCAACTGCTTAACAACTGCCTGTCCCTGCACTCTCACGCAACACAGATCTCCCCAGAGACCAGCGTCCTCAGAACCGCAAAGCGGGCGAAGCAGGGGAGCTGGCAAGGATTCTCAAGCTTGGTCAGCCCAGGGATCACCAAGGATACTACCGGGTATTAGGAACTAAACGCTGATGTGAATCCCTCAGCTGGCGGCCTTTCTCCTCAGCCTTAGCTCAACTTCTCCTGCTCTCTGCCCCAGTCGTGGCCCTTCTGCTTACCTCTCTAGCCACTCTGCCTAGGTTTACCCTCCTGCCACCCTAAGAGAGGGCTTCCCAGGAGTCACTGTCTCCCCACCCCAAGCTGTGAGACAGTAGTTAGTCACTACTGTCTTGGCAGCTGAGCCTTCCAGGAAGCAAGACAAGCTTGCCACTGCCCAAGACCTTCTCCCACAGCCATAGCTTCAGGGGATGAAAGACCCTCAGAACACATAGCCCTTTGTATAAGCCTCTGAGCTCTTCCAATCCTGCAGAAGGGGAAGAGTATCTGCTGCTGTCTCAGGCCATTCAAGGAAACTTTTAAGAAGTTTTTTCATCCACAGAATCTTAAATGAGCCGCTGATGTAATGTGAAAGATGATGGGATGAAGGGCCCTGGGACTGTATCTCAAGGGGGAACGGCAGGTGCTTCTTACCTCTGGAGATAGCCTGAGCGGCTCGTTTTCACAGCAGTGTCGACCAGGCCCTCTCGCCCTGCCATGCAGTGGAAGAAGAACTCCTGCAGAGAATGGAACCCAGGTCCCAAAGGTGAGGAGAGTGTGCTTCCTAAAGGATTCAGGCCAACACCTCCAGCAGCCTTTCCTGACCAGACAGGCCACTCCCTTCCCTGATCTCCTAGGACCTTGACCTCTACAGCTACAATGGCCCCCAGTGTCTTCTGTCCTCCCCTGTGGTTCTGCCTCGCACTGCCTAAGAGCAGAGGGACAAGTAGATCAGAAGTAACAGTCCACGGTCTTCAGTATTACACCCCATGCCCCATTTTCCAAATAGAAACGGCACTGGTGCCTTACCGCTGTTGGCTTCAGCCCACACATCTAAATTCTGCTTCTAACAGTGTTAACGGGTAGAGGATGCTTTCCAAGCTTTTTGATTGCAACTCACAGTAAGAAATACATTTACAATTATAATCAGCAAACAGACATATACATACACATGCATATAAAAATATGTAATTCAAATGAAATCCTCCTGACACCATCCTATCCTTTACTACGGGGGATAAACTCTGATACTGTCCTTACCACTCTATTCTATTTCATTTCATTAAGAAGTGCTGATCACTATGTACTATGATGATTTTATGATTCACTAAGGGGTCGCAATCAGATTTTTTTGAAGTCTGGTCTACAAGAACCCTGTACCATCCCTGCCAGAGGCCATGAACGGCCAGTGGAGATAGAGTGTGTGGGGCTTGTGGAGGAGACTCTGGAGCAGTTGGCAGCCTTAGAACAAAGTGTTGGTCCCCTGCATAGCTGGGCGTAGATGTCTGATCACACAGGTCATCCTTCTAGAGATGTATTAGACCAAAGAACAAGATATCAATACTAAAAAAGCCATTTCTGACAAGTATGAGGAGAGAAACCCTTCTTTTCAGGGAGAATTCTGCTTCTGACAAGCCAAAACCAGACATGTGCTATAGCTAGTCCCATTATGAAGGAAATAAATCTCTGTGATGCTCCTTTTGGTGAGAGCACCCAAGTGAGTGGCACCCCCATCCCCAGCTGCCTCCAAATGCAGATAGGAATTGGTGTAGAGGTCACACAGAAGAACAGGGTGGAGTTGGGACTGTCCTCTTTGTCTTTTCATCTATCAGCAAACACTTACCGAGCACCTGCTGTGTGCCAGCACCGCTCTAGGCTCTGGCACTACAATGGTAAGCACTACACGGTTGTGTCCTCATAGGCCCTAGTGTCTGGTGGGTAACAGTAAATGGCTTGCCATTTATCACTTGACCATTCTTGCTCAAAGTCATTGGCAGAAGTCACAGTTTGTCTACAATTAAGTCTAGAAATGAGGGGAAAAGCTAAATGGAAAAACCAAAATACATACAGGAGGCTTGATGCCAGTGAGGAATCTGCCAGTGACAAAACCACCAGCCCTGGGGGTGAACTCATAAGGCTCAAAGCAGGGCAGTGACTTGCCAGACGCCATCAGCGGGGGTCTCCGACCTTCCAATTCAATCTGGCCCAGCAGGCATGAGATCTGGAGGACAGGAAACCCACAGGAAACTGAAGACTCACACGTGTGTTCAACAGTTCTTTGTCCCAGCTGGGAAGGTATAATCTGACCTTGAAGAAAAGCTACATGGAAACGGGGTTTAACCTACATTGAGGCTAACCTACATTTCTAAACAAACCAGGAAGCTTTCATTTTAAGAAAAAAAAAAAATACCTGCATCTTCCTTTTATTGACTGATCTGGATTTTCACATTTGGGGTCAGCTGAAAATGGGTGATATCTATAAAAGGAGCCATGTCTCAGAATCATCTCATGTTATACCTGTAAGGGACTGGAGGGTCCTAATGGGGAAAGGGAGGCCTGCAGAAAACAGCCATTTACTGCGATCCTCACATTCCAGAGCCAAAAGGGAGCTCAGGGCTGGGTGTGGTGGCTCATGCTTGCAATCCTAGCGATTTGAGGGGCTGAGGCAGGAGGATCCTTTGAGCCCAGAAGTTCAAGACTACTCTGGGCAATACAAGGAGGCGCTGTCTTATTTTCAATTAAAAAAAAAAAGGGAACTCAAGCTATTGCTTAGAAAGTTGCCTATTAATACTCTTGGGGTGTTGGGGGAGGAGAGCAGTGTATCTGGGTTTCAATTTAGTCAGGGGATTTCCTAATGGCTTTCAGCCTTTCTGTTGTCACACTCAATAGACAATGGGGTGGGCCTTTAGAGTCTCTCAAGGACATCAAGATTTAAGGTTAAGAAATCTCTAGGACGATGTTTATAATTTAATATTAAGAAAAGATCATGAACAATTACATCAAAATTGTGAGTGTATACATAATGTTCCTATATAACATGAATGTATGCCACACAATAGCATAGCTTGTAAATTTATAATACATATCTATATTATACACATCACATCTGCATATTCATAGCTACATCAGCCTTTAACATTGACATTTAACAGTGGTTTGCTCCTGTAGTGATTTCTATATGCTTTTCTCTTTTTCAGTACTTGCCATGTTTTATAGGGAACAAACTGAAAACCACCTACTACTGTCCCCTACCCTCCTTTGCTGACACATGTAAAGCTGCCAACCCGCCTCTGCTCACACCTGCATCGTGTTCACAGTTGAACCTTTGGCTCCCGATTGCACCATCATCTGCAGGCTGTTCTCTGGGAACTGTCTGTGTAGACCAAAAGGCATGCATGCCTGCAGATTAAATCAGCACAGTGGTCAGTGACTTCCCCTTTAAAAATCCCAGGAGCAGGAGGTAAATCCAGGAGGCAGAAGCAATACAGCCAGAATATTTATTCAGACCTAAGTGCTAAATCCCACTCGAGGTAAGGGAAAGCATCATTCGGCATTAATCCTTCCCTGGAACCCCTGAGAGGTCCAACAGGTGCTCCCTGCCCTGCACTCGCTGGACTTCCTCTGCCAGGATCCCCAAGGTTCCATTCATTGGTCAAAGAGCAGCAAAAAGAGAAAAGGAAAAGTAGAAGCAGAGGGGCTCACAGATCCAGTTCATGATTCTAAAAAGAAGCTGGAGAAGAATAAAATTTAAGCTGATGCCCTTGATTCACCCAGCAGAGCCTGGCCTGGGTCCTCCTTCAGCATGAATACTAATGTCCGTGTCACATTAACGAACATGCCATCCACACCCTGTGTAGGAAGCTTTGGCTTGGTTCCAGGGCCAGCAGAACCAAGCATGCCCCCTTCAGAGGGAACCTGGGGCGATGCTGGGAAGGGGGGCTCTGAGTCTGGGGCTTCTGCCTGTGCCTGGGATTCCAGAGACTCAGCCCAACACAGGAGAGGCAGAGCCCACAGGTGGGCAGAGGTGACAGGAAGAGGGCAACTGGAGGGACAAGAAATCATTCTGAGATGTATCTGAAGACAACTTCCCTACTCCCAGCATCCCCAGTTAGCCCTAGAAGCTGAGCCTCCTGATTCTCAGGGAGGTGCTAGGAAGGCTCCTGTCAACAAAACCCCTCAAGGATGGAACTGCTCCCCACTGAGAGGTCTATCTTCTCCACCACCTAAGGGATGCTAAAAGCCAGGCAAGAGAGCAACACAGACAAACTCTGACTTTTGATGAGAGTCGGCATTACCTCCTCCTGCCCTCCTCAGGCTGGGCCCCAGAGCCCAGGAGGCAGGGCGAGGGCCAGGCCAGTTCCTCCAAGCAGCAGGATGGAAAGCCCTGGCTCTGGGGCAGAAAGGCAGAGAAAAGTAGGCTGTGGTTTCAGCTCATGCAGGGATTTCCCTCTCCTTTCTCAACTGCCCAGGAACTGGCTTGGCACTGTGTAATAGTAGCTCCTTAAGCCTCTCTGCAGCTCTATGAGGGGGTGCCCCTTACAACCTACTTCCAGGTGAGGAAACCAAGGCATGGACTTGTTATCGCACTTGCCCAAGGCCACACGGCAAGTTCAAGGCAGAGCAGAACTGGAACCTAAGCCTTTACTCCTGGCTCTGCTGCACAAGCAGCAGGGGCGATGTGGGTCCCTCATCCTGCTTATTCACCCCTAGTGGCCCCATTCAGCCCCTTTGATCCAGTCACCCCAAAATAAAAACACTTAAAAAGAAAAACAGCACAAAGCATTCTCTCTTGGCACTATTTCGTGGCCTATCTAGAGCCTACCGGGGGAGGGAACAAAGCCCTGGGCTCTTCACAACAATGGGTTTGACCCATCCCACCTCACATCTCACCTAGGCAGCTGTTAAACAGCCAAAGTGCTCCGTAGGGCCTGGGTGAGAATCAAAATGTAATTTTTAAAAAAATCAGCATTCAAAATGGTGGGGATAAGTGCATGCAATGCTGGGCTAACCTTGTTAATCTCATTGCTGTAATGGTTCACTTCCTCCTTGAACTTCAGATCAATCATGTTAAAATCCCTCTGGTCCTTGCCCAGATGGGCATCCTGCCATTTTCCTCGGACCTCATCATATGATGCGGCTTCTGGCAGGTTTAATGCAGCCCTGACAGCCTAGAATGAGAACAGAAACACATTGGAGGCTGTGGCCAAATGAGGAGGATGTGGGTTTCAACTGGGAGCACACTTCACCCCTCTAGGGCAGACCACTGCCTCAAAGGCCCTCCTTACCCGGGGCCCGCAGTGGACGGATTCTTCAATGATCTGTTGCCTCTTGACATCTGCCTTTGGCTTCACCAAAATGTCTTCCACACCTGTGAAGTGAAACAGACAAGCACGTAGGGGACCTCAGGCCTGACTTCTCCCACCAGAGTGTAAACTCAGTAAGGTCAGAGCACAGAGCCCAGTGGCATAGATGCAGGAAAACCTGAGTAATGAAGATGATATTAACATCATTAATAGATTGCCACCATCTCTTAGAGCCCAAACCTTATAATCCTCATTTTACAAATGACAAAACTCAGGCTCAAAACTGGGCTACTTTCTCGCAGTCATATAGGCAGAAAATAAACCCAGGCCTGGGCCCCAAATTCCTGCTTTTAGCCACCAGCTATACTACCTCTATTCCATAGATACGTGTTAGTTGAACGGGCTGAAGGTATAGAAGAGGTTCTGGATAAAAAGGTAAGCTCAGGGAAGGAAGGGGGCGGGGGGGTGGGGTGGAGAGGGAGAGAGAAACAGAGAACATCCTAGTTTGGGGTCCCAGAAGCCACATGTCACAGGGGCCACCCTACATAGCTGAGTATGCCTGTGCAGGCACACACACAGACACACCCAAGCCTGGGTGACAGGGACCACCACCACAGGTCCCTCAGCATCGCCTCAGGATGACAGCCTGGGTCACTGAAGTCTGGGTCACTTCAGTGAAGCCTGCCCTTCTGGCTCAAAGGGTTGAGGAATTCCTCATCTTGGGCCGAAGTAGGTCTTTCCACATCAACTCTTGATCAAACTAGTTCTTGTCTATTATCTGTGAGGGCTACTGGACTCAAAAGTCCCTCAGCCAAGATCTGAGTGAGAAAGAAAACAGTAGCTATACTGTTCAAAAGATGGGGCTGAAATATTTGGAATTCCCGATGCAAGGTCCTGGAGGACTTCTAAGAACATGTGTGAGCAGAAAGGGAAAGAAATAGTTCCTCTGTGAGCAAGCCACACCATCAAAGTGGGCCTTCCCATGGGGTCAGCTCCAGACCATCTAGCTGTGCCCTTCACAGACCCCTCTAGCTGAGACGGGCTGGAGTGAAGTCAATCTCTCACCTATTCTCCCTCGTAGCCCCACTCCCAGCTTGGCCCTGCTTCCTCTTGCAGCCTTGAGCCTCTGGACTGTCTTCCAACTCAAGAGACCAATTGTTCTTTGTACCATGCACCAAGCAGAGCTAAAGCCTGGCACCTTTGTTAAGTTTGGTCCTCATCATGAGCTGGGTGGGGATCTTCCTCTATTTTTGCTTCAAAAGTGCTCTGATTTTTTCTAGTTAGCAGAAAACCTTGTGCTCATTTTAGGTCAACATTTGAAATTGAAATATACATTTCATGAGGTGTAGTCATCACGCTTCAGTTTCTTTGGTTATCCTGGAAGGGACTCTAGTCTGATTCCCAACTGGAAGTGGGTGACCTTGGACACAGATGTCCCCAGCAGTGGCTCAGGTCTCTTAGAGGAATTAAGATGGGGGAAGGTGAGTTTCAGCTGCCAAACAGACTAATAACTTATAATCGTTATCCTGGTAAAATAACGAAACATACAAGCCAAGATGTTCAAGGATGTTCATCCCAGTAATAACGTGAAAATCTGGACACAGCCTAAACGTTAAATTATAGGAACTGGTTAAATAAGCTATGATATATACATAAGAATGGAATCATCTGTAGTTACGAGACATGAGCATGTAGATTTGTATTAGCTGACCCCAAAGGACATTTACAAATACATTTGGACGTTTGGTGGGTGGGTGGGGGAAGCAGAGTATGTAGTGTAGGATTCCACTTTTTCCAAATGTATCTGCACTAGAAAAGTCCAGAAAAACAGACATCAAATTACTATTAGTGGCTATCTCTGACAAATGCATGCTGGGTGATTTTAAATTATTTTCATGTATGTCTTTTTTTTTTTTTTTAACTTTTCCACAATTAAATACATGATACAATTAAAATAGAATAAAATGTATAACACAGGCTTTAGTGTGTGCCAATGAACAAACTCCAACTGCAGCAGATGCAGGTCCACAGGCCCTTCGCTGAGACTCCCACTTTTTCTGCACACGATTAAGTCTGTGAAGCAGAGGAGCCTTACTTCCACCATGGACCAGACAACGCCTCTGCGCACTGCGGTGCATGCTCAACACGTGCCATCTTGCGTCCCCCTCATGAGAACAGTGTCGAAGGAGGGCTGGACCCTGCTCTGTGTACATGGAGGTGCAGCGTCCTCCATAAGCTGGGCCAGAGGCTGAGGCTTTGGGCAGATGTGATGTCAAGCCCACACTAAAAGGGGCCAGGTGACTGCTCCACGGAAGCTCCAGGGCAGTGAGCCCAGCAGTCACCCAAGGTGAAGCCTCTTTATAAAAGTCACTTTCCTAAAACAGTGTGCTCTCATTTCTAGAACTCAAATAAGGTAGTTCCTCTTCCTGTCTTCGGATCACGCTGACAGGTTTGCCCAGCATAGTGTTTCCAAGAGCACTGACGACTTCAATGTATTGGGAAGGTGTGGGCAGTTCTGCTGCTGCATCACCCAGGCTGAAGTGCAATGGCACAATCTCAGCTCACTGCAACCTCTGCCTCGCGGGTTCAAGCAATTCTCCTGCCTCAGCCTCCCAAGTAGTTGGGATTACAGGTGCATGCCACCACACCTGGCTAATTTTTGTATTTTTAGTAGAGATGGGGTTTCTCCATGTTGGCCAGGCAGATCTTGAACCCCTGGGCTCAAGCAATCTGCCTGCCTCGGCCTCCCAAAGTGCTGGGATTACAGGTGTGAGCCACCGTGCCCAGCCAGCAGTGGGCAGTTCTGACAACAGTGAAGCCCCTCTGTGGAGTGGGATGGGCCCCAAGAATTCTGAAAAGGCACTTGTAGCAGGGAATGGGGTTGTACAAGTATGAGAAATCAGTCTGAGGGACAGAAACCCGTGAAGGGAGGCGTTAGGAAAGGAACAGAATGGAAATGGGCACAGGGTGCCGTTTCACACTGTGGAGGGGAATAAGCACTGGCTGTGGAGGAGAGGGTTGGCCAAGTGAAGGCGCCTTTGTAGGAGGAGCCTGGTTGCTTCCCAGCTCCTGAGAGGACACAGAAAAGCATTTCTAGCTGCACAATGTAGCGCCTGGAAAGCCTTCTCCATGGGAACACGCAGAGGCCTGGGAAATCTTCAGTGTGAACAGCTCCCTTTGCCCTGGGCCTGGGAAATGGCCAGGTAGCTGCGCTGGCAGTAAAAGGGGCTGGGTCACTGCCCCAGGGGAGCCCCAGGGCAGTGAGCCCGGCACTTACCCAAGGTGAAGCCTCTGTAGAGCTGCAGGTAGGCAGTAAAGAGGCGGGCCAGGCAGGTTAGAACCTTGCCGCTGATCTCACCCCCGTAGATCTCATAGCAGCAGTGGACCAGGCCGTAGGCGGAGCTCCCGTAGTGTGCCTTGTCCAGAACTCCGCAGAGCAGCTCCCCTTCCCTGATGATCACCTGCAGAGAGCAAGGCCACCAATGCCAGGCTGAGGGGGATGCCTCCTGTGGGAGCCACTTGCCCTCTGCTCCATGTGTGACCCTTGCTGTGCATGTCCCTCTTCTGTGACCCACCTAAAATCCTTCATGGAAAAATCTAGGGCATATGTGAAACTAGTATTTATATACACACACACACACACACACACACACACACACATATTTTTAAATATAAAAGAGGCAAGCATATACAGACCAGCAGTTCTTTCTCTCTCTCTCTCTCTCACACTCTCTTCATGTTTTTTATGTTCCCTACTTCCTTCCCACACCCACCCACATTGACTTGAGGTCAAAGTACCATTGACAAAGACCTTGTGACCAGAAATGGGAGCCTCTAGTCACAAGTTCTTTCTGAAGTGGCAAGCTTCAACCTCATAACTGTGTCTTTGGCCAAGGTACTTCCTCCCTTGAACCCTGGGAATAACAACAAAATCTTCCTAGCATCCTCTAAGGCCCGAATGTGTACTTTCAGGGTTAAAGCATTAGAAGCTAATGAATAGAAAAGCATTTCTAGCTGTATAATGCAGCACCCACGAAGCATATGGTCTATAAAGGAAAAGAAACCTGTTTCAGGGGTGAACGGACTGTCCGTTAAGAACTTGTGATAAAGCACTGTGCACTGACGACCTGGAAGGACTTCTCCACTGAGAACACGCAGAGGCCTTGGAAATCTTCAGTGTGGACAGCTCTCTCTGACCTGGGCCTGCCCTCTTGCGGCCTGGTTCCTAAGGCTCAGAGCTCAGGGTATAGAACCTTACACCAGTTTGATTACCTCAAGCTACTCAGCAGTCTTGTGGGAAAACAGGACTCTGCGTTGCCAAGCTTTGCAGAATCAATTTCAGCCTTTTTGCAGGAGAAACCTTCCTCAACTGCTTGTGAGTTTTATACTAACGGTCAAATGCTGGAGATCAACCCTGAACCTTTCCAAAACAAAAGCTGACACTAACTCAGGCACAACGCCTTCTCTTCTGAAGCACAGTACCTGCTTCTGTGAACGTGCCTCCATTTCTGTCTCAGTTTTAAACCAATCTGTCCAACCCTGGGACTAGAAGTTTCCACCCCACACAGCTGGATGGCCATACCTGGGACTCGCACATTGAGTCGGGGTTAAAGCCAGGAACAGATCGAGGAGTCTCCTTCACCCAGGCTTTCCCTGTGATTTTTGCCTTTCCAGTTAAGTTCAGTGGGATGTGGTCCTCTGGGATTATATTTATTAGCAGCGTTGACACAACCTGCAAAGAAAAAGAGGACAAACTGAAAAAAGAGGCAAAAAGAAAAGTTGAGAACTTCCCTTTTAGGACCTCCTGCCCTTGCAATGCCAATTCTGATGATCTCAGGTATGGCAAGAAAAACAGACAGGTCCACCCTCAGGACAGGGTGATCTTAGTTTTTATTTAAACCAGTTAGGAATGAAAACAAAACTACACGACTAAAAACTTAACTGCGATTTTTACTTGCTGAAATAGTTCTTAAAGTGAATAACCCCCTAGACTTGAATTAAATTCCTAAATAGACCAAAGGAAGGAGAGGAAAAAGTAAATTGTTTTCATTTTATGTCACATATGCAGATATTTCTTTACTATGACTGGAATTATAGCTACTGAAAGGCCAGGGAATCCTTCCCTGCCCCCATCTGGATCCCTCAGAGGGGTCATCCACCCAACAAGCAGTTGGTAACAGGAAGCCAAGAGAAGCACTTTCTCAAGCAGCTGTTCTGCAGAGAGATCAAAGGGAGGCAGCTTTATCTGGGGATAACCAGAGTTGGCTCCAGAAGGGCCGAATGCAGGCGCATACATTCCCAGAGATGGAGCAGGGCAGGGGCAGACCAGCAGGTGTGACAGGCTCCAGGGCTGGGAGACTAACTGCCATCAATAGCGCTTAGTGTGCCTGCAGCAGGCCCTACAAAGTAGTGTCTTTAGATGTGCGCAATGAGGGCGTGGTGGCTCATGCCTGTAATCCTAGCACTTTGGGAGGCCGAGGCGGGTGAATCCCTTGAGGTCAGGAGTTCGAGACCAGCCTGGCCAACATGGTGAAACCCCATTTCTACTAAAAATAGAAAATTTAGCCGGGCATGGTGGCATGCACCTATAATCCCAGCTACTCAGGAGGCTGAGGCAGGAGAATTACTTGAACCCAGGAGGCGGAGATTGCTGTGAGCCAAGATCACACCAGTGCACTCCAGCCTGGGTGAGAGAGTGAGATTCTGTCTAAAAAAATATAAAAAATTTAAAAATATGTGCAATGGGGTAGGGCAGTTATGAGAGCAGTTGCCTTTTAACCCATGTGCACTAGGAGTAGGGGACAGTGGGCAACAGTATCATTAAAGAGAGCAAAAAATATTCCCTGTTTTCTCGGCAGAAGATGACCAGAAAGGTCATGACCCATACTCTCCGTGCCTCAGCTCCGCAGAAGGCCAGCACTGTGAGGTGAGAGGGGTGAGGGAGTAAAGGCAGGAGGGTGACACTTCCCTGGGGTGCCTACTGCAAACTGCACCTCAACCAAGATACCACATGCACAGTAGGGACCCCCAAGCTGAGCATAGTCAAGACTGGAACTTGGTGTGAAAGATAACAGAAACATGCCCATCTAAGGACAAGGAAATATGACCTGCCACTTCATCTATA
Organism: Chiropotes sagulatus; assembly: GCA_963574175.1. Taxonomy (NCBI): domain Eukaryota; kingdom Metazoa; phylum Chordata; class Mammalia; order Primates; family Pitheciidae; genus Chiropotes; species Chiropotes sagulatus. Next base: position 21,063 of record CAUYNN010070040.1, read on the forward strand.
AAATCAAGGGGGCAGAAGAGCATTTGATAAACTCCAACATCCTTTCATGAAAAAATACTCAACAGGCCAGGCACGGTGGCTGGCTCATGCCTCTAATCCCAGCACTCTGGGAGGCCGAGGTGGATCACCTGAGGTCAGGAGTTTGAGACCAGCCTGACCAACATGGTGAGACCCTGTCTCTACTAAAAATACAAAAATTAGCCAGGTATGGTGGTGGGCACTTGTAATCCCAGCTACTCAGGAGGCTGAGGCAGGAGAATTGCTTGAACTGGGAGGCAGAGGTTGCAGTGAGTTGAGATTGTACCACTGCATTCCAGCCTCGGCAACAAGAATGAAACTGTCTCAAAGAAAAAAAAAAAAGCCAGAAGCAACAGCAAGTTATCCAGAAAGAGATCTAGCTAAGATCACGGATGAAGGTTGCTGCACTAAACAACAGATTTTCAGTGTAGATGAAATAGCCTTCTATTGGAAGATGCCATCTAGGACTTTCATAGCTAGAAAGAAGTCTGGCTTCACAGCTTCAAAGGACAGTCTGGTTCTCCCGTTAGGGGCTAATGCAGCTGGTAACTTTAAGTTGAAACCAATGCACATCTACCATGCTGAAAATCCTAGGGCCCTTAAGAATTATGCTAAATCTACTCCGCCTGTGCTCTAGAAATGGAACAACAAAGCCTAGATGACTGCACATCTGTTTACAACTTGTTCTGCTCAATATTTTAAGTCCCTGTTGAGACCTACTGCTCAGAAAAAAAAAAGGTTCCTTCAAAATAATACTACTGTTCATTGACAACGCATCTGGTTACCCAAGACCTCTGATGAAGATGTGCAAGGAAATTAATGCTGTTTTCATGACTACTAACACAACATCCATTCTGCATGCCATGGATGGAGGAGTTATTTTGACTTTCAAGCCTTATTATTTAAGAAACACATTTCATAAGGCTATAGCTGCCATAGATAGTGATTCTTCTGATGGATATGGGCAAAGTAAACGGAAAACCTTCTGGAAAGGAGTCGCCATTCTAGATGTCATTAAAAACATTTGTGATCCATGGGAGGAATATCAACATTAACAGGCGTTTGGAAGTTGATTCCAACCCTTAAGTATGACTTTCAGGGGTTCAAGACTTCAGTGGAGGAACTAACAACAGAGGTGGCAGAAATAGACCTAGAATTAGAAGTAGAATCTATAAAAAAGAACAAAAAGTAAGTGTTAGTAAAAATGTGGAGTAACTGAGACCTTCATACATTGCTAGTGGAAATGTAAAATGGTACAGCTGATTTGAAAAATAGTTTGAAAGTTCCTCAAAAAAGTTGACTATAGAATTACTACATGATGCAGCAATTCTTCTCCTAGGTATATACCCAAGAAAACTGAAAACACATGTTCATACAAAAACTGGTACACAAATGTTAATTGCAGGGTTATTTGTAATATCAAAAAAATGGAAACAACTCAAACTATCCATTTATCAACTGACAAATGGATACACAGAAAACAATGGACTGTTATTCATCCATAAAGAGGAATAAAGTACTATTACATATTACAAAATGGATGGACTTTGAAAATATTAAGTAAAAGAAATAAGTCATAAAAGGCCACATATTGTATGACACAACTTATATGAAATATGCAAAACAGGCTAATGTATAGAGGTAGAAGGTAGTTGTCAGGGGGTAAGGAGGAAGGAGGAATTGGGACTGACTGCTGTACCTTCCTTATTAGGTACACGTCATCTTTTTGAGGTGATGGAAATGTTCTAGCATTACACTGTGTTAATGGTTGCACAACATAGTAAATGCACTAAAAACCACTGACTTATACACTTTGAAATGGTACTTTTTTTTTTTTTTTTTTTTTTAAAGAGACAGAGTCCTGCTCTGTCACCCAGGCTGGAGTGCTATGGCACAATCATAGCTTGCTGCAGCCTCAAATTCCTGAACTCAAGTGATAGCTCCCACCTCAGCCTCCCAAGTAGCTAGGACTACAGGCATGTGCTGCCATGTCCAGCTATTCTTAAAATTTTTTACAGAGATAGGGGTCTCACTGTGCTGCCAGGCTGGTCTTGAACTCCTAGCCTCAAGCAATCCTACCTCATGAAATGGTAAATTTTATGTTGAATATGAATTATATCTCAATTAAAAAAACATAAGGGACCCAGAGAAGAGGAACTAAAGTCTCCTGCATTAACATTCTAGAAATGTATAATTTGCTTTCTGGTCATAAACTATGCTAGGGAGAAAAAAAACTGCAATGTTTTCTTAAACCTAGAAGGGTAGCACTATCTATGGGAATTATTATTTATACTAAGCCTGTATTAAGCTTTTAAAAAAGTCTTAAAAATAAAATGGATTTAGACAGGCACTGTGGCTCATTCATACTTGTAATCCCAGCACTTTGGGAGGCCAAGGCAGGTGGATCACAAGGTCAGGAGTTCGAGACCAGTCTGGCCAATATGGTGAAACCCAGTGTCTACTAAAAATACAAAAATTAGCTGGGCATGGTGGTGCATGCCTGTAATCCCAGCTACTCGGGAGGCTGAGGCAGGAGAATTGCTTGAACCCAGGAGGCGGAGGTTGCAGTGAGCTGAGATAACACGACTGCACTCCAGCCTGGGTAAGAGAGTGAGACTCCATCTCAAAAAAACATAACAAACAAAAATAAAATGAATTTTTAAAAAAATACTGAAAGGTCTATATCCTTTACCCAGCAATCATACTTTAGGGATTTATCTAAAAGATATACTTGGCCAGGCATGGTGGGTCATGTCTGTAATCTCAACACTTTGGGAGGCTGAGGCAGGAGGATCACTTGAGGCCAGGGGTTCAAGATCAGCCTGGACAACATAGTGAAACCCCAGCTCCACAAAAATTTTTTAAAAAAGAGATATATCAATGAAAGTGCACTAATATATACAGAAATGGTTGTTCACTACAGCACTGTTTAGAATAGTTAAAAAAAAAAACAGGTAATAATCTAAATATCCATTAATAGAGGGACAGTTAAGTCATCTATGGTATATCTGTATCACTGAATATAACACAGGAGGGGTTAAAAAGAATGAGGCAGGTCTACACGTACAGACACGGAATGAGCCCCCAGTACATCCAGTGAATGAAATTAGTCACAAAACAATTACAAAAACATTTGTCGACATAGCCTATGAAAACATTTAAATGAACTTCTTGCTGTATTTGGAGTGTGTTAGTGTGGTCCCAGTGAAAAAAATCAAGACAGCCTGATAAAATGGAGTTCCCTTTGGAGGACTTGGTGGCTCATTCAGAGTAAGCCATCTTAAAGACCAGCCAAACCTGAGGTCCGTGTGCCTGGTGATCAGGAAAATGCATGCTTCAGGTACCAGGATGTCATGGTTAAACCGGTAGTTTTAAATATAAGCTCAAAACTGAATGTCAGATTTAACTGTGGTTCATGGTTCTCCTGAACAGTCCCAGGGATGGTATGATATGATCTTATTCTTATTTCTTTTATTATTTTTGAGACAGAGTCTTGCTCTGTCAGCCAGGCTGGAGTGCAGTGGCACAATCTCAGCTCAATACAACCTCTGCCTCCCAGGTTCAAGCAATTCTTGTGCCTCAGTCTGGGATAGTAGCTGGGATTACAGATATGCACCATCACCCATGGCTAATTTTTATATTTTTAGTAGGGACGGGATTTGGCCATGTTGGCCAGGCTGGTGTCAAACTCCTAGCCTCATGTGATCCGCCTACCTTGGCCTCCCAAAGTGCTGGGATTACAGGCATGAGCTACCATGCCTGGCCTCATTCTTATTTATTTTCTATGAGAGTTATATGTGATATGGAGAGTGGGGTTGCGGAGAGAGGCAGATTTTCCTTTTATGTTTACCAACAACCTTGTTTACTTTTATAGTTTAAAAGAATCTGAAGGACAGAGATCTAATAACTGAATTCATAAAGCTTGTTGACTATAAGGACAATATACAAAATTGATTGTATTTCTAGATACCAACCATAAACAATTAGAAAATTTAATAAACAATACATCTCCCATAGCAATACCCAGGAGTGACTCTAATGAAAAGAAGCCTAAGGCTTTTACATAATTGAAGGACATACTATGTTCATAATTTAGATGACTCACTATTGTAAACATGTTGATTCTTCCCTAAAGTGACCTAGAGAGACAATGCAATCCCAGTAAAAAAATCCTAGCAGGTATTTGTGTGCACAGTGTGAAAGTTTACAAGTTAACTTTAAAATTTATATGGAAATATGAAGACTCCAAAATATTCGAGACAGTCTTTTCTTTTTTTCTTGACCCTTTCATATATTGCTACTTGGTTTGTGATACAGGAGTACTAGCAGTAGAGAAATGGACTTTTCAACAAATGATGTTGCATTCACTGGATAGGGTATCCATATGGGAAAATGTGAATCTTGACCCCTAACCTCACTTCATGCACATCCACAAAAATCATCCCTAGGCAGATAGCAGACCTAAGTGTGAAAGGTAAAACAACACAGCTACTAGATGATAACAGAGGAGAATATCTACAAGACCTTAAGGCAGGCAAATAGCTCCTATAGGACTAGTCAAAAAAAGCCAAGATTAGGGAGCTGTAAATTAGAAACTTCTGGTCATTAGAAAATGGCATTAGGTGAAAAGGCCAGCCACCAAGTAGAAGACATTTGCAATATATGTATCTGGTAATTGGCTCACAACAAAGTATATTTTTAAAAATCTCTCGTCTGTCAATAGGAAAATGATACAGAATCGAAAATAGGCAAAGGATTTGAGCAGGCACATCACAAATGTACATCCATAGAAAAATGGATAAATATATGACATATTCACATTATAGAATATTATAAAGCAATAAAAACGAAAAACCTGCTACTATATACAATAACATGGGTAATACACAAAGATTTTATTTAAATAAGCTTCAAGTAAAGACAAAACTTGTTTACAGCGTTGGAAGTCAAGTTAGTAATTTACCTTTCAGGAAGGGTGGAAACTGGGATGGGCCATGGAGGGGTCTTCTGGGGGTGCTGGTGATATGCTACTTTCTAATCTGGGTAACAGTTTGCAAAGATGTATTCACTTTGTGAATGTGCATCTAGCTATACACTTGAGATTTGCAATGAGAGGCAAATTCCCTTTCTTTTCATGCTCTTTGAACAAATAATGAGAGATCTTCGATTTGTAAATAGAAAATCAATCAAGAGCCTGTATGAAATGTCCTGGAGGAACAGCCAAAACTTCCATTTCCCAGGGCAGTAGACATAAACTTTCTAAGCTAAGTTCCTTATCTTCTGATTCTAAACATGGCTTTTCTCTGTAGCACCAGCCTAAACCATGAACAAATTCTAGTGTAGTGTAGTCACTCTTGCCCTTTTCACCTATGCGGAAAAAAAAAATTGCCTGTACCAACCTTTGGAGATACACTGAAAAACTTTACCCATGACAGAAGCAAAACCTGGGCCTATTTCCTAAGCTCATTTGGTACAAAGGATTTTAAAAGGATCCAAGGTATAATCTCTGGGCATAATGAAATTAAACTGGAAATCAACAAACAAGATATTTGGAAAAGCCCTCAATATTTGTACTTCTAAATAATGTATTTTTAAAAAACTCATGAGTCAAAAAGAAAAATCAAAAAGGAAATCAGAAAGTATTCTCATGAATACACAACATATTAATTTGTGGGATGCAAATTAAGAAGAACTTAAGGGGGAAATTTATACATAAAATGCCTAGATTGAAAAGAAGAAAAAGGGTCTCAAATTGACTTCAGCTTCAAACTTAAAGAACTAGGGAAAAAAAGAGCAAATTAAACCAACCAAAGTAAACAAAAGAAAGGGAGTGATAAGGATCAGAGTAAAATCAATGAAATAGAAAACAGAAAAAATAAAGTCAATAAACCAGAAACTTCTTTTTGAGAACAACAAAACTGATAAACCTGTAGGCAAATTGATCAGGAGAAAAGAGAAGACACAAATTATCGATGTCAGGAATGAGAGAGGTGATACTACTATAGGCATTACAGATAGAAAAGGTCAACAAAGGAACATTGCAAACAACTCTGTGCCGATGAATTCAATAACTTAGATGAAATGGACAAATTCCCTGAAAAACATGAACTATTAAAGCTCAATCAAGAAACAGATAACCACTGGGGCATGGTGTCTTAGGCCTGTAATTCCAGCACTTTGGGAGGCCGAGGTGGGCGGATCATGAGGTTAAGAGATCGAGACCATCCTGGCCAACATGGTGAAACCCTGTCTCTGCTAAAAATACAAAAATTAGCCAGGCATGGTGGTGGCTGCCTGTAGTCCCAGCTACTCAGGAGGCTGAGGCAGGAGAATCGATTGAGCCCAGGAGGTAGAGGTTGCAGTGAGCTGAGATCGCGCCACTGCACTCCAGCCTGGGTGACAGTCTGGTTTCACAGAGAAAAACCATGTTTAGAATCAGAACTTAGCTTAGTTAATTTCTACTGCCCCAGAAAATGATGAGGAATGGAGACTTACAGACCAAGATCACACAGCCAACTACAAGCTGATCCTTAAGGTTGAACTTGGAGACTCAGGCAAGAGTAGAAGAACACATTTTACTGTCTTTCATTGTTTGGTCACCACATATATTATTATTTGGTTACTTTGAGAGAAAGTATGGTATGATGCTTCAAGGGTTAGAAAGTCCTGGGTTTGATCTGTCTCCTGTAGACTTGGGCACGTAATTTTCATCTCCTAAAGGGAGCTAATAATGGTCTCTGCATTGCAGATTAGTTTTGAGGATTAATTCAGATAACATGTCTAAAGCACTCAGCAAACACATGGAACTTCCCAACAAATATTACTATCACTCTACCAGCACCACTGCCTACTACCACCATATTTGTATTATGACGACACCAAATTTAAGTTAGAAGCAAAGGACAGAAACTATGCAGTCTACTCTTGGCAGACTCTCCCTTGAAGCCACCCAGACTCAGGAACCCCAAACAAAGGGGAAAGGAAGTCAGACTACTGCTGGCTTAGCCATTTCTCTGTCTCTGGTCTGGGCTCTTTTGAAAATAAAAGCTTTTACATGAGCGGCGTATTTCCTTTTCTTACATACACTGGCTGTTCTCTCCTAATTACCTGTTTTCCTGTCCACAGCGGAAAGGGCTTCAGGATAGAAGGAGGAAAGAGTGTCACGTGCCCCACTTTGTCCGTGAGTCCTCGGTACACAAGCTCCATATACTGCTCCCGGGTGAAAAAGCAACCCCGAGTAGTCATGCTTGCACCTGAAACCATGTGATCCTGGATCAGTCCCGCCAATGGTTGGCCATCCTATAAACCAAAACAGAAAAGACAAGAAGAATGAACATAAATTTTAAGTCAAACTCTAATCCTTAATCACCTGCCTGGAAGCCACTTTCTAGCAAGAGCCCTTCTACCCATCTTGTCTCACCCACATTCTCACTATGTTCTTGTTTGGGAACAAACTGCTTCCCAAAGCACATGACCAGCGTTTAGCACTGGCTTCTACATTTGCCATTAGTCCACTACGCTATATCAAAACTGCTTCAAACTCATCCAGTTCCCCCAAGCCTTCTCTGTTTAATCCCATCTGGTTCTAGTTACTCCAGCATATTTTTGGCACTTATGCCTAAATTTGGTCTGGCTGCTGTCAGCTGTGTTCTTGTTTTTATACTTTGGTTTTATGCTTTAGTATTTTTCACACATTTCTGGCTTGGCTCCTCTGTAAATCAGTCATGCACTCAACAAATATTTATCGGGAGCCTCCTGAATGCCGAGGCACTGGGTAGACTTTTCCCTACTCCAGGGGACCAAACAGACATGGTCCTTTATGATGAAGAAGAGCTAGACAGTAAACAAATGATTGGATAAATACAGTATCACGAAGTGTTTTAAATGCTAAAGAGGAAAATAACAGGATGGGTCAAATGAGGGGGATGGTCAGAAATCGCCCCTCTGAAGGGCAGTCTTACAGCTGAGGCCTGAGGGGTGGGTTGGCCAGTACAGAGAGGAAGGGGTTCCAGCACAGGTTCCTCAAGAGAGTTGTGAGTGGGCCTGATACACATGACTGCAGAAGGGACAACAGTCATTATTAGTTATCTCTTCACAACACTGCACAGGGTTCATGGTGAGCCCTTAATAAAGGCTATTATCTACCAGATGCCAAAAACAAGGGCTTTTATGAAAAGCCTGAGACTTGGTGAGTGCATTAATTTCATTTGACACTTTCACAGCCATTCTGAGCCCCAGTCTCCTGAACCTTATGTCGGGTCTGTGTCCATAGCAACATAACGCATGCTAAAGTAAAAATAGTTATGCTCACTGACGTTCTTTAAGATGTAGTTTTTGTAAACTTTTCAATGTTTATAGAAATTTGAGAAAAACCTGTGCCTTAGATATAAAGATTGTTAATCATTTGATTATTTGTTAAATACTAGCCAACAGTATGGTCATGTTTTAGAACTAAGGCTAAAGGAACTCACAAATGCAGCCTGAGAGAAGCACCAGAAATTTAACCACATGTACTAACTCAAAGGCTAAAAAAAGGATCCCTGTCCAATGGCTAAACACTACCGTGATGGGCTCAATGTAAACTCAAATATAATGATTACAGATGGGCTGGAAAGGTGGCACAGACATAAGGCAAGATCAGATGGAGCACACAGCCCTTCTTATGAAGGCTTTTACTTAACACACACAAAAAATTACACTCTACCTCTTGCTACCTATGTGGTCTTATTTTGCTTGGGAGAAAAACCCAAACCAGTATTATGGATTTGACTCATCTCACAATCTTTGGGGGGCAGATAATGATTTTTCCTTTTGTTTTTTTCCTTAAAGAACATAATTACAGGTTCTGTGATCTATTCAGTGCCTTTTCCTCTGTCTGTCCAGATTTTTCCATGACTAGACAATTACTTTAATGGCTAAATTGCTTTCAATGCAATAATCACAAATTCTATGGCAGAATGCTGATTAAAGCAATTGCTAAAGGTCTACTTATAATTCTAAATTTCCTAAATCCTGCTTTGACTCAGAAAGAACATCTCTGAATCAAAACCCCAGAAAATTGTCTGCTACACTGTTCTCCTTAATAGCACAGCAAAATGACATTATAATTAATGTCTCTGGTCAGGATGCTTTGGGAATAGGGTATTCGGTAACTTGAATCTTCCAGCTGACTAAGTAGAAGTCAGGAAACATATCTTAAGCCTTGTTTTAAAACTTTCCACAAAGCACAGGCCCTCAATAAATAAACAGAAGGAAAAAAAATTAGTCCAAAAATTAACGCATAAATGAAAAGTTTAACTGTTTTCATGGAAAAGAAATAGCATTCCACTCAACTCCTATTTTAAGTAAAAAGGCACCACAAAACTATTAAGTACATAAAACCAACGCCAAAATGTACCTTAATTTGGTGTTATGGTTAGTTAAGGAAGAGAACCTGGTAATAGGGAAGAAATGGAATTATAAACAAAGAAATATGGAAACTAAGGGAAATAAAAATACACTAAGAAAAATGACCCCAAAATACTGGTTTTTCTCATTTAACTAAATCAGCTCTTGTCCTTTTAGGACTCTGTGCCAATAAAGACATGTTGCATTTTTATAACCATTAGCAAATGTGAGGATTCCACTTCTTGGCATTTACACCAAAGACTAAATAAAATTTATCAAGAATCAAAAGCTCTTTACCTCTAACAAAAGAAACTCAATGAAAGTACAGTGAATTTTCAAGCCATCTCCCATAAGCTTTTCTCTTTTTAAGAAACTAATTTATTGACATAAGCTTATTTACCTGTGTTCTCCTGTCTCCCTTAAGTGTATGCCCAACCTAAAACTCCTAGGCATATGAACATGTGATGAGGCCCACTTGGATTTACATAAGTCAGCCTACTGCAGGAAACAAAGTAAGCATGAAGTCTCCTACAGCTTTGCACCTTGTTTAATCAAAATCAAGTACAGCACATTCAAGGTCATTGGTCTGAGGACTTCAGAGCACCTCAACTCCCCACACAGCTAATGCCTCAAGTCACTCTGCCAGCAAAAAACCATCTGCTGCTCCCTGGTAGTATCCCCTCTGGTGAAATATGATTCGGCTGCTATAGAGTCAGAGACCCACACAGTCCTGGGAGCTGCTTCCTCTCACCTGCTGTCCCTTAGTCCCAGCCTTGCCTGTCAAGTGGAGCTAAGAACACACACAGCCAAGCACATAGGCGGGGAGGGGAAGGGGTCATCCAGAGCTGCTAGGTTCGAGTCTTGGTCTCACTGCTGGCTGACATATTACTCACTTGGTGTTTCCTTGTCTGAAAATCACATCAACCTCATAAGGAAGGGAATGTCTGCAAACTGCTTACAGCAGTGCCTAAGGCCTGCGGCCCACCTAATAAATGTCAGCTTTCACTGCCACCATGAGAGCTACATTATTTACATGAAAACATAAAAAGCCACTTTTCAAATTAGCAAATGTATTTTTTTTTTAATTTCCAAGTAATCTGAGTGGCCCCTTCACCACTTCTTCCTACATTTATCTCTTCAGTAATCCACAGCCCACATAGGTGGCCAGAGAAAGGAAAGGCCAACTCAAACAACTGGGACCCTCATGAAGCCACAGTGATGCATCTGGTGGGAAAGGGGGCTGGGATGCCAGGCTCCTCGCCACCTGCCTGATTCCAAGGAGCAGAGGATGCTGACTGACGCTAAGCATCTCTGAGCAGCCCCAGGCACTCCCTGTGTACAGAGCTCTCCATCTGTGTGGCAGCATGAACCCCAGGAAGATCCGGGAGCTCCTTGTCCTTCCTCCTGCTTCTCAGCTGGGTGTCCATGGGAAAGTTACATGAATCCTTCAAGTGTAAAATGTGGGCATGAATAGCATCTACCTCCAAGGACTGTGGGGAGGGTGAAATGAGGAGCTTCTAACGTGCTCTCTGCACAGTGTATGGCACTGAAAAAGTACTTGGGAAATGGGAACTTTTGTTTGACGTTACGATTATTCTTCATACTCCACCACGATCCAAATGAATGATGTATAATTGTGAATCACTGTGGTGCAAACGGCTTACAGTTTAGGAGGTCTCAGATCTTTGGGTGGGTAGTGAGGGCGAAGCACGCACTGGAACACACTCTGTCCTCTTCCCTGCAGCCTGCCTCTTTCCTCGCTCTGTCCCTCCCATGAGCACACGCTGATTCAGGCCCCTGCCACTCCTGGCCATGAGTCAGCTGCTCAGGAGAGTGGGAAGGAAGTTCTATCCTACCCACGGAACCCTCTGGACAGCTGTGACCACATGGGGTTGCCCTTGAGGACTGAACTTGGAGAAAAGAAAGAAGGGATTCAAAGAGGAGAGGAAATGCCTTCATGGGCTATTGGGGGATCTCTTCTGGGCCCTTGGGGTTAGACTGCTTCTTAAAACTCATGTTTGTCAGAACAAAGGATCAAAGTCATCTGTGGACTATGAGAACCATTACAGTGTTGGGATACTAATGCTGGCCAGGGGCTATTAAGTTGCAGAATCCAAACTTAAGTGTTGAACACAAGACCTATTACGCAGTTACTAAGGTTGGCTTTCTGGGACGGCTATCATAATTTCTGTCCTGATTTACATTTTACAACGCAGCAAGAAATAAACATTTCCCAGCCTCTAAGCAACTAGATGGCTAAAAGCCCCACCTGGGAGAAACCAGGACCCTCCATTCCAGGTGCCCCTGTCCTGGAGCTGCCCAATGACCCCAGGAGCTAGCAGGGCCCAGGTTAAAAGTGCTAAGTCATGCCAACGATGACCACAGAATGGCCTCAAGGCCAGACCTACCTTGGGAACAAGGTACTGCTGATCGGTGCAGGCCAGGACATAGGCCTCGGCCCGGCCCAGCTCACTCTGGGGGAAATGGGCATTCATCTCATCTCCATCAAAGTCAGCATTATAGGCCTTGCAGTTGGCATAGTGGAGCCGCAGCACTTTCTCTTCAGGCAGGATGCGGGCGTGGTGGGCCTGGATGGAGGGTCTGTGCAGGGTAGGCTGACGGTTCAGTAGCAGAATGTCCCCATTCTTCACATGCCGGCACACCTGGGAACAGAGTGGACAGGTGGGTGATCAGTGCAAATGTCAGTATCACCACTGCTCTTTCCAAGTGCTCACCTCAACTTGGCCAAGGTGTGGCTTCTATCTTATGTTCTAGTCAACTAAATGCAAGGGGGATTTTTAATCTGGAGCGAAATCCTAGAAAGCTCTGAGAAATACCTCCTGTGTCCCTCTGGTCCTGCCCCTTTACAGTCCTGATCCTGGCTCTAAGCTCAGAAGTAAAAGGAACAAATAAGACTACAGGTCTCTGTCTTCTTCAGAGATGCATAGCCCTCCCAGGTTCCTGGATTCCTCTGAAAATTAATCTGAAGAAAGAAATGGATACAACTCCTGAAGACTGCACGTAACCGTAAAACCAACCACTGGGTTAGAAAGGAACTGGCAGACTCTCGAATCCCCCCATTATCACACGTGAGCACATTAGTCTAAACAGAAATTCTACATTTCACAAAAATGTGCCCAACTTCATATATCAGACCTGGAACTGGAACACAGCGTTCGTAGTTAGTTCAGTGTCCTCGGAGAACATTTTATTGCACTTCAAAAATTAAGAACTGTAAATTGCAGTAGTCTTTTGGAGTTTGAAAATAGCTATTAGAACACTTAAAACACATTTCCTGTTGGCCCCTCAGGAAAAAAAAGCACCTACACAGTTAGATGAATATGTATGTTTATGCAGCAGCATTTACAGCAGCAAAAACTACAATAACCTGACCGCCCCAATGAAGAAGCAATAGTGTATCCACACTATGGAATATTATGCAGTGAATAAGTATATATTAAATATATACAAGGCCCGAAGTGATAGCAATAATGTATTATAGCAAAGAAAAAAAAATCCAGGTGGCATGTAAGGTGATGAAAAAAAGCAATTTAAAAACCAACCCAGTTTCTCTGTGTGTGTGTGTGTGTGTGTATGTGTGTGTGTGTGTGTGTGTGTCTGTGTCTATATGGGAAAAAGGTGCTTGGATCCTCACTAGGCCATTACTATTTTGTGTGTAGGTGTGTGTAGGGGTGTGTGTGTGTATGTGTGTGTGTGTGTGTCTATATGGGAAAAAGGTGCAGATCCTCAGTAGGTTGTTACTTGTGTGTGTATGTGTATGTGTGTGTGTGTGTGTGTGTGTGTGTGTCTCTCTCTCTCTCTCTCTCTCTCTCTCTACATGGGAAAAAGGTGCTTGGATCCTCAATAGGCTGTTACCATTTTTCTGAGACAGGGTCTCTCTCTGTCGCCAGGCTGGAGTGTAGTGGTACAATCATGGCTCACTGCAGCTTCAACCTCTTGGACTCCCACCTCAACCTCCCAAAGTGCTGGAATTACAGGCATGAGCCACCATACCCAGCTATTTTCTTACATCTTAGTATTGTTCTTCCTATAATGAATAAGTGATGCTTTTGTAAATTTTAAAAAAGATCTTCCAACTTATTTTTAAAGGAAGAAAGAAATATTGAACAAGGGCTGTGCTCTCTGCAGGAGAGAAAACAGAAAATACAGACAATTTTAAAGATAAGAACTTAAAAAATAACAAGTAATTGTACCCCTCTAAGATAACCACTGCTCATACTATCTCCCCCTTATAAATACCTGGCTGGTCATGTCCTTTTAACAGACATCTCTCTCACAAAGCTGACTTTCCTGTACTGCCCATTAAGACTCTTAATGCCCTTATCTTTAATTACATTAACTGGGCTTCCTAAACACTGAACATAAAGTGACACCTTAAAAAGCAAATGCAGGAGAGATCCAAGATGGTCGATTAACAACAGCTCAGGATTGTAGCTCCCAGTGAAAGCGCAGACAGCGAGTGGACGCCGCACTTTCAGACAAATTTTTGTTGCCCACAGACTGGGAGATTCCCGGCGGAGGAGCCACACGGGTCGCCAGCGCAACTTTTTTGGCCGGCGCGGCGCTTCTCGGTGCGGAGTATACGGGACGGGGTGCCCTTCGAGTCCGGCTTGGCTGGTCCCATCCCCACAAGGAGAACAGCAATTGGAAGCGCTGAGGACTGAGAGTTTCACAGTAAGCACAGCTGAACCAGGAAGGTCCAGCTCTGCGGGGAAGGGGCGTCC
>CAUYNN010070041.1:0-87267 GCA_963574175.1 Chiropotes sagulatus
TTAATAGTTTTCTTAGATTTAAATAACTAATATCATTTTTTTTTTTTTGAGACAGGGTCTCACTCTGGAGCCCAGGCTGGAATGCAGTGGTGTGATCTTGGCTCACTGCAATCTCTGCCTCCCAGGCTCAAGTGATTCTCCTGCCTCAGCCTTCCCAGTAGCTGGGATTACAGGCACAGGCCACCATGCCCAGCTATTTTTTTTTATTTTTAGTAGAGCCAGGGTTTTGCCATGTTGACCAGGTTGATCTCAAACTCCTGGCCTCAAGTGATCCTCCCACCTCAGCCTCAAAGTACTGGGATTACAGGCATAAGCCATCGTGCCCAGCCTTAAAATCATTTTTTTTTTTGAGATGGAGTCTCACTCTGTGGCATAGGCGGGAGTGCAGTGGTGCAATCGTGGCTCACTGCAACAGCCACCTCCTGGGTTCAAGCAATTCTCTGCCTCAGCCTCTTGAGTAGCTGGAATTACAGGCACCCGCCACCGTGCCCAGCTAATTTTTGTATTTTTAGAAGAGACGGGGTTTCACCATATTGCTCAGGTGGTCTTGAACTCCTGACCTCATGATCTACCTGCCTTGGCCTCTCAAAGTGCTAGAATTACAGGCATGAGCCACTGTGCCTGGCCTAAAATCATTTTTGATGAAAGACTTTTCACACATGTCAAAGGAGTTCCAGTAATTTAGTGATGTAACTATGACAAAACTCCTTACATTCTCAAATACTTATTTACAAGCATACTTATAAAAATAAAAAACAAAATTGCAATTAATGTGGAAATATGTCTCATCCTAGAATAAGCAGTATTAATCAACAGATATGCAAACTACTTGGGAAAAAAAACCTCAGCCCTATCTTTTTCATTATGTTATACTTCTAACAAAAGTACTAATTTTTTCTTTATTTAAAATGGAAATATTCACTACTGGTATTTGCAATGACAATTCAATCAAGGAGAGCTTTATAATCACAGGAAATGTTATGAAATTTAATTTCCATTTATATACATGTACTGGTTTTTTAAAATATATAATATAGTAATCAATAAAATACTTTCAAGCATAAATATATGTTACATTAGAATAAAAGCCTATAGGAGTAACTTAAGTTCAAGATGAAAATAGGACAATGTACACTGCTCAACATTTTCTAAGTAACTATTGGTGGATATTAAAATGCTATGATAGTTGCCTTCCACTTGAGACATTTACAAGAGTGATGTAACTGTTCTACTTAAAAATGTCAGCATTTACTATGTTGACATTTTAAAGTAAAGTGGTTACATCTCTTGATCAAAGTTACCATTACCAAGAATAATGGTACAAAATAACATTATGTTCTCTTGAACATAATGATCATAGAGCAGGATCACCATCCAGGTTATATTCTTGCCCCCAAACTGTTAATCTAATTCTGATTTTAAAAACAATCAAATCCAAATTGTGAAATATTTTACCAAACAGCTAGCTTGGAATCTTCAAAAATGTTAAATGCCATAAGACCTCTTCCCCAGAAAGTGATTAAAGATGAAAAAAGACATAACAATTAAATAGAATGTTAAACTCTGAAAAGTTCTTTATAAAAAAAAAAAAAAGCCTATAAAGGAAATTACTGGGTCAACTGGGGAAATCTGACTATAGACTGACCATTAAATATTCTCATGTTAAATTTCATATGCTTTATAATGGTATGGTATGCATGTAGAATAAAGTCCTAGTTCTTACAGATAGGATTACATATTTATAAGTGTCACCTCCACAACATGATATCCAACTAGTTGAGGAAAAAAGTATAGAGTGATAAAGCAAATGTGTCCAACTATTAATAACTGTTTAATCCAGGTAAAGGATATACATGAATACTCATTGTACTATTCTATTTTTCCGTAGAATTGAAATTTTTCCAAGTCAGAAGTTTAAAAAAAAATGTTATTTGAAGGGGTACTGAGCCCAAGTTTTAAGATTACTGATACACACTAAGAAAAAAACAAACATAAAACAATTAATTCAACATTGAAAGAGTCAGGTCCCTCATGATGTCAGATAATAGATCCGTTTTGGCTTTCAAATCATCCCATAAAGGACAACTATGTACAGCTCAATAAAAGCTTAATGAAGCTGAATATGAAAGCTTCATAGAAATATAGTAAGCACTGAAGAACCAGGATTTGAACTCCAGACCCCAGGTCTGTTCATTTAAAACATGCTAATTTTATTACATGAAAATATTTTATTATTATAGATAATATGCTTGCTTTTAATGATGCTCCTTATCATTTTAAACATTACTAAGAAAAGGCCGGGTGTGGTGATTCACACCTGTAATCCCAGCACTTCGGGAGGCCAAGGCAGATGGATCACCTAAGGTCAGGAGTTCAAGACCAGCCTGACCAACATGATGAAACCCTGTCTCTACTAAAAATACAAAAATATGCCATTTGCGGTGGTGCACGCCAGCAATCCCAGCTACTCAGGAGGCTGAGACAGGAGAATCACTTGAACCAGACAGGCAGAGGTTGCAGTGAGCTGAGATTGTGCCACTGCACTCCAGTTTGGGTGGCAGAGCAAGACTTTGTCTCAAAAAAAAAAAATACTAAGAAAATACCTACAAGGTTTCTAGATCCTGTCAAGGAGATGCAGATGGACTGTTTTTCATTTATCCCTTCTTCAAGTCAATCCTAGAGCAGTAACAGGAGCCATGTGAAAGTAAAGGTTCAAGAGAAGCCAGCTATTTTGACTCCCAAACTCTGTATATTTCCCCCATCAGACAGTATTTCCTTTCATACAGGCTTCTGATACTTATATTCTTTCATTCAATGATAAGAAATATATATTGTATAGTATGCTATAAATAAAGTGTTTTCAGAACTCTTATTGGACTAATGTGAATTTGAGAGCTGGCTGTACCCTTTACTAGATTTGTATTGCTGGGCAAGTTTCTTAACCTCTCTGAGCCTGCTTCCTCCTCTGTAAAATGGTGATGATAATAATACTAATACCTACCTTACAAGATTACAAAGATTAATGTCATACATGAAAAAATGCTTAGCATAGCACTCAAAATTATAGCTACAGCAGTACTACTAGTAGTATATTTAGTAGAAGTAGTATTAGAATAGCAACAGCAGTAATATTTTATTAGAGTTGAAATATATTATTAAATCTTGAGGTCAGTCAAGCCTAAAATTAGCTAGAAGCCAGCTGTTTTTACTAGTCCTATGGGTAAACATTAAGCAAGCACCTGTAACCCAGATGTGCAAATTATGTGTATTACTGCTGTTTTATCTTTCTTTTGATTATATTTCTTTTCTCATAACCAGGCATGAAATATTATATGTTATTAAAACTGTCTGTGTATGTGGAAGCTAATATAATAAAAAGTCACTTACTCTGGTGGAGGCATTTTTGAGGGTTCCACATCTCGGAGGAACTCGCACTGAAGAGCCTGTTCAGCAGTGCAGCGCTTACTAGGATCCAAGGCGAGCATGTAATCGAATAAGTCTAATGCAGCGGCAGGAATACTAGCATGAGAGGATTACAAAAGTCAGGTATGTTCTTTAGACACAAGTTTATGTTTCTTTAGGAGCTTAAATTATTTTAAATTAAATTTTAAAACTAAAACTAAGGAAATTTAAAAATAATTTTAGATAACATTTTATAATACTTTATTCCAATAAGTCGCAATTTTTCTTTTGAATATTTCATTACTTATACATAATTTTTGTAACCATTCGGCAAGCAATAGTATATATTATTACTGCATGGGCAATTTGCTGTTATTACACAGATTAAGAACTGAACAGTATGGTTTTTTCTAAAGCAAAATGAAAACTTGAGCTCAAGTAACTTGACACTGTTCCAGTAACATTTAAATGGTCTTATTAAACTTCTTTCATGTAAGCACCAAATCAAACACATAACCTGAAATCACTGATTCCATAATAATGGTAAAATGGTAATCTGCATGTAGCAAACAGAACTTAAAATTAAATGCCCTAGAAGAATTACAGGTTTACCTCAGATCACTAGATAATTGGCTAACATTTATAATTCACTAGAATTATAAGTAAAACATTCATGCAATATGGATGTTTACACATCCCCTTCTTACAAAACAAATTCTTCTCTTAACTTTCGACGATATTGCTTCTTTGGTTTCATGGTGTTGAAATACGGTAGTTTGATTACATCAGGCCACACTGCAGGACATGGACTCCCACATATTCGGCTAAGCAACACATAAAAAGAAGTACATCACTATAAACTACCTAAAGAATACATATAACTTTTATACAAAGTATCAGCTCATTTTTTAAATACAAAAAAATTGAAGCCGTAGTCTATAAAAAGTTTTGTTATTTTATATATATATATTTTTTGAGACAGAGTCTCACTCTGTCACCCAGGCTGGAGTGTAATGGTGCAATCTCAGCTCACTGCAACCTCTGCCTCCTGGATTCAAGTGATTCTCCTGCCTCAGCCTCCTGAGTAGCTGGGATTATAGGCATGTGCCACCACAGCCCAGCTAGTTTTTGTATTTTTAGTAGAGACAAGATTTCCCCATGTAGGCCAAGCTGGTCTCAAACTCCTGGCCTCAAGTGATCTACCTACCTAGGCCTCCCAAAGTGCTGGGATTACAGGCATGAGCCACCCCAGCTCCCATTAAATACTTTAGTCATCCCAATTTAATTGATTAAGAAATTAATTTATTTTCAGTGGATACTTCTAACAATCCAAGCATTCTAATTCTTAGGACTTTCATATTTGCAAAATAAAATCTTAAAACATCATGACACTCAAAATATGTGACCTATCCTTTAAAACCAATATAAAAAATTTATGCCAATAAATTAAAGAAATAGAGTTTAGTATATGTCCCTCTCTGGTTTTTTGGTACCTGTCACTCCGCCTTCCCAGGAATATAAGGCAGTCTACAACAGCAGGGGAAACAGATTGCTATAGGACCTCAGGAAGGTAACTGTAAAGACTACTGCTAACTGCCATCAATGGAAGCACCCTAAACATAACACTCACGAAACATTAAAGTTCTTCAATTTAAGTAGTGCTGCTGATCTTAAGTTACAAAGAAATTCTAACTGCTTTACTCCGGCTTATCTGTATCTTGAAAACCTCTAATTATTTTGGTATTAACCAGTAAATCTTGTTATGGTAATCTGTAGAAGAAATGCTATAAACAAATAGGCAACTGCAGCTAATAAACATTTAAAAACTGACTTAGTAATACATAGATGAAAATTTGATTATATCTACTTATTGGCTGGGCACAGTGGCTCATGCCTATAATCCCAGCACTTTAGAAGGCCGAAGCAGGTGGATCACCTGAGGTCAGGAGTTTGAGACCAGCCTGGCCAACATGGTGAAATCCTGTCTCTACTAAAAATTAAAAAATTAGCCAGGTGTGGTGGTGGGCGCTTGTAATCCCAGCTACAAAAGGCTGAGACAGGAAAATTGCTTGAACCCGGGAGGCGGAGGTTACAGTGAGCTGAGATCATGCCCACTGCACCCCAGCCTGGGAAACAAAGAGCAAAACTATGTCTCAAAAAACAAACCTACTTCTGTTTAGTATGCCAAATTTCAAGGATAGCTGTATATTATATATAAAATTGTCAGACGGTCTGCATATGTAAAAAGAAAATGTTGATGTATCACTGATTCAAAGTAAAAATATTCCATACATACATAAATACAAATGCATGTATAAATGTATGTAAGTAATGGCTAAAGTTGCCAGACAGTCTTTTAGTTGAGCTTTAGAATGATACCTCAGAAACACCTATTTATATGAGACCTTTCATGTTTTTAAAGCCATCTATCACTGAAATATACTTTTTTGTCTCAATATATTTAACATTTTTATAAACCGAAGCTTTAAAGATATTAAGATCTTATTTTTTGTACAGTTTTACTCTCTTTTGCCTTAAAGTCCAATTTTTACAGCCTCCTCAACCATACTCCCTTGGACAGAAGGCCCAACTCCTGTAGCTCTCTAGATCTGATCCCCGTCTGCCTTCCTAGTCTCATTTCCCAGTGCATTTCTCCCCACAGGCCACTCCTTCATGTCTACGCTCCTGATCCTTCTCTCTAAATTCTATATAGCTGAATTCTTTTCGCTTCTCAAGATTCAGATCAAAAGTAATCTAATTAACAAGTCTTCTGTATTCCCCACTACTACTCAGAATTACTCTTTGCATGCTACTAGGTTGACATTTTTTTCATCCTGCTTTCTATTTGGGTTGTTTACATCTCTTTTCCTACATTGTAGGTTCTGAAACTATTTCTTGTTTTTGTATACTTTTCCCAGTAACCATGTAAACATAATTAATCAACCCCAGGTAGACTGATGGGCATTACAGTAGAAGTATAAAGCATATTGGAATACAGGAAGTCAGAGATACTTGCAATTTGCAGAAATACAAGAAAATTTACTCAAGTTAGAGAGAACACAGGCAAAGGCACAGAAATAGCAAAGTATAGACATTTGGGAGGAACACTGTGTAAACCAGTGTAGGTAGAATACAGGGCTCAGGGGGGGCTTAGCTGGAAGCATAACCGGGGTCTACATAATACTGGGGTGGGTTTGTCTGTCTGTAGACAGGGTTTTGCTATATTGCCCAGGCTGGTCTTGAACTCCTGGCTTCAAGTAATCCTCCCACCTCAGCCTCCTGAAGTGTTGGGGTTACAGGCATGGGCCATTGCACCTAATCCACAATACAGTTCTAAGAAGGTACTTTGCCTAATTATAATGAAGACGGACGTTAGAAGCAAGCTTTAGGTTTGATTCCTGTCTAACATTGGTCAAATTACCTTGCTTTGGAATTTGCTCCTCTTTTGGAAATTTAAGATTTTATTTTGAAGCTATGGAATTAAATGAGCAAGCCTCTAGCCCATTAATAGTCTTTTAGTAAATATCAGTTTCATTACACTTAGCTAAATAATTTCAATTATTATATGTGATGTTGAAAGGTAATTGAGTACTGAAGTTACCTAACTTAAAGCAGCATACAAGATGGAATAGACATACCGAGGCAGGGAAAGTTCCTAGAAACTAGAGAGGTAGACGTAACAGCTGATAACTGAATTTATCAAAATCTGTGCCTGATGGCCAGTCAGCTACTCCAATAACATTTATTACTGAGATGCATCATATGCTAAGGTATATGCTAAATCCCCAATTATCTGAGGTCTACTTTGGGAACCTACTGTTATCTGATCAATCCACTCTGGTGTCAATACCTACTGTGCTATTAATATTTTTTGAAAGCATGATAGCACAAATCTCCTATCCACCTCTTCACTTACTCTCCTCAAAATTTTATTGTACATGAATTATAATCAATATTGCAATACTCCAAAAGAGAATCCTGCTAGGATTCAACCGCCACTTTGAATTTATAGATTAACTTAGAACTGACTGCTGCCTTTACAATGCTTAATATTTCTGTCTTAGAAATAGTCAATTCTTCTATTTCTTTCCATGTTATATAATTTTTTTCAGTGACATCTTGTGTATTTCCTTTATGGGTTTTATTTGTTGCTTTTTAAATTTTTTTTTTTTTTTAATAGACACAGGGTCCTGCTGTTGCCCAGGCTGGAGTTACAGTGGTACAATCATAGCTTCCTGTAGCCTCAAACTCCTGGCCTCAAATGATCTTCCTGCCTCAGCTTACCAAACAGCTGAGACTACAGGCATATGTCACTACATCCATGCAATTTGAGACCCAGGTTGGTCTAAAACTCCTAGCCTCAAGTGATCCTCCTGCCTCAGTCTATCAATGTATTGGGACTACAGGTGTAAGCCACTGAGCCCAACCTTAAACATGTTTTTAGCCCATTATATTTTCTAAGCAATTAATTAGAAAAGCTTGGCCAGGCACGGTGAGCCTCTACCAGCACTTTGGAAGGCTGAGGTGAGTGAATTGCTTGAGCCCAGGAGTTCGAGACTAGCCTCAGCAAGATGAGGAAACCCCGTCTCTACTAAAAACACAAAATTAGCCGGGCATAGTGGCGAACACCTGTAATCTCAGCTACTTGGGAGGCTGAGGCCAGAGAATAGTCTGAACCTGGAAGGCAGAGCAGCGAGCTAACAGCGCACCACTACACTCCAGCCTGGGTGACAGAGAGCAAGACTTGGTCAAAAAAAAAACCAAAAACCAAAACAAAACAAAAAGACAGAAAAAGAAAAGAAAGCTTTATTACAGGAAAGGTTTGAAATTTTACATACTTTTTTTTTTTTTAGGTAAGATCTCACTCTGTTGCCCAGGCTGGAATGCAGGGGTGCAAACAAGGCTCACTGCAACCTTAACCTCCTGGGCTCCACCGATCCTTCTGTCTCAGCCTCCCCAAGTGCTAGGATTACAGGTGTGAGTCATCATTCCTGGCCACATACAAAAGTTTAATAATAGGTAGCCATCTGAGATCACAGGGTTCCTACCAGCTTTAGCAGTTGTTTCTTTGAGGCATTTCAGGTATATAAATCAGAAAACCCACGTTAGAATTCATCTGTATTTTTTCAAATGTATCTTTATGGTATGTTATATTATGTGGCAATTCCTAAACAATGTTAAAATGATAATGACAGTACACAACATTGGGTAACTTTATTTTCTGATTTTAATGGGAGCACATTCATCATTTAGTTCTGGGGAGAACGATGCCTTCTGGTCTGAGAAACATGTAAGAGAAATATACTCACATACATACCTACAAATTCACATATACTTCCTGTTAAGGAAGCGTTCGTTTATTCATCTCTACTATGGGTTTTAATTTCTGTGGCTTTTACATTCTAAGAGTGCTTTAGTTGATCAGTTTTATTTTTTAGAACTTCTATGATAATCATCATCTGCATTTTCTCCCTGGGCTACTAACGTAAATTATATTAACAGATTTCCTAATACATATTCATCATTTTATTCAAAGGAAGAATATCAGCTGAGCCCAATAAAAGTACTATTATGATGTTGTACATCAGTATTCATATGTGAGACTGATATACAGCAACAGTTTTCACAAATGGGGTCCAAAGACCACTGAGTGTCCCCTAGACACCTCAAGGTCTGACAAGTCAAAGTTATTACTATGCCATTATTTGCCTTTTTCAATGTGTTGATCTGCACTAATGGTACAAAACCAAACTACCAGCACCTTAAAATGATTCAACTTAGTGGCAACAAACTATATTAGCAGGATGTACTCTTCGTTATCATACAAACTTCAGGCTGGGAGGAAAAGCTAGTTTCACTTAAGAATGCACTTGTTAGGCGTGACGCAGTGGCTCATGCCTGTAATTCCAGCACTTGGGAGGCCAAGGTGGACAGATCACCTGAGGTCAGGAGTTCAAGACCAACCTGGCCAACATGGCAAAACCCTGTCTCTACTAAAACTACAAAAATTAGCCAGGTGTGGTAGCGTGCACCTGTAGTCCCAGCTACTCGGGAGGCTAAGGCAAGAGAATTGCTTGAACCCAGGAGGTGGAGGCTGCAGTGAGCTGAGAGCATACCACTGCACTCCAGCCTGGGTGACAGAGCAAGACTCTGTCTCAAAAAAAGAATGTACTTGTTGAAGCAGTACAAATTATTAATAGCATTTAATTCTGACATTTGAGTATGTATCTCTTTAATATTCTCTGTGATGAAATGGGAAATACTCATCAGCACTTCTACTGTACAACAAAATATGGTAGTTATCTTGAGGAGATGTGCCTGTGCAATGATTCGACTTGCAAGCTGAGATAGCTGCTTTTTTCATGGACCATGATTTTTACCAGTAAAGACAACTAACAAACTATAGTCATTCAAATGTGGGTATTTTCCAGACATTTTCTCAAACAGGAACAAAGTCAGCTTGTCACTTGAAGGAAAACAACAGTATTTATTGTCAGTTATAAAATTTGAACTTTCTAGAGAAATTAGAATATTGGAAAACTGATATCCGCCACCGTGCGCTTAACAGCTTCACAATACTAAAAAGCTTTTCTGATGAGATCAGTGGTAGCACGAATTATATAATTAAAGGTTACATTTGGAAGATCTATTCAATTCAGTGTACCAGCATTTTTCAAATGACTAATGCATAATGTCACAAAATTATCACCGATAAAAGATCCATTCAAAGTGCAAGACAGAACAATAGATTTCAATATAGTACAGTATAAAATATTCCTTCATATGGTTTCAGATTACACATTACAACTAACCTGTAAGAAACTACCAATCATCTAATTTTTGTGGTTTCTAAGAATATACACCATTACCCAAAAAAGGCTACTGAAAGCAGCACATCACAGATATGAGGATACACGTGTCATGTCTACTAAACCAGTCATTAAAAGATCTGTAAAAATGCAAAACAATGCCACTCATTCCAACAACTTTTATTTTAGAAACTATACTTAATAGACTTTAAAACATGTTAACATATTAAAATGAATTCATAAATATCTTTAATTTCTAATGTGGTAAATCTCAATAGATATAATCAAAATTAAAACTCCTGGAATCTTCAATAATTTGAGTATAAAGAAGTTCTGATACCAAAAAGTTTGAGAAGCACAACTCTACAGAATTTTATGCTATTGGTTTATGAAGGTATACACGCTTTATTTTTTTCAAAAGGAAGTTTCCTTCTTTTCCGGTCTTCTGGAACAACCAAAATCTATTCCTTTAAAGTTTAAAAAACTTCACCGGTGTAAACCACCTAGGCCTGAGGCTTTGTGTGGCAGAAGGTCAGAGAAAAGGAGAATTCATTTAATTCTAATCTACTTTCTTCACTGATTATAATCCTTCTTATCTCATAAGCAATGTACACTCTGTGATACAAAGGCTCTTTAGCTGACTGTTAGAAAGCAGTTAAAAATGTAACCCTCATCTTTAAAAAAATATTTATGTATATGTATACATGGCTACACAGAGATTTCTGCCTTCATTCATCTCATTTTGTCCCCATCTGTGTTTTCCGTTGTCTTCCTCCATCACTTTTTGTTTTGTTTGTTTGAGACAGAGTCTTGCGCGGTCACCCAGGCTCGACTGCAGTGATACAATCTTGGCTCACTGCAACCTCCACCTTCTGGGTTCAACAGATTCTCCTGCCTCAGCCTCCCAAGCAACTGAGATTACAGGTGCCAGCTACCATGCCAGGCTAATTTTGTATTTTTGTAGAGATGGGGGGGGGTTTACCATGCTGGCCAGGCTGGTCTTGAACTCCTAACTTCAAGTAATCTGCCCGCCTCAGCCTCCCAAACTGCAGGGATTACAGGTGTGAGCCACCAGGCCCAGCTCCTCCATCACTTTTTAACTTTTATGCCACTTCTATTATGAAATGTTTGTAATTTGCCTAAAATACTTCTGGAACAAAGCAAATTATAAATAAAGTAACTCAATCACTATGGTGTAAAGCCATTTAAAGCGAATTCTGATTAGTGTTACCACTCTTGATCAGTTTTACATGTATTTGTATAATACTGAGAGTAGATCTCATCATCCCTGAGCCTATAGATTAGAGAAACAACCTAGCATTACTGCAAATAAGGTGAGGGAAGAAATATGTACTGAAAACTTATTTACATTTAATTCTTACAACCCTAAGCATGTTATTAGTACTTTTACTTCTGAAGAAATAAACTTAAGGCACATGGGATTTATCCTAAATCATAAAAGCAGAGTAGCTGAGCTGGCATTAGAACCCAAGTCTGTAAGATTCGAAAGCCCACACAACTTTCAGTATACTCTGTTGCCCCATTATACTCGACTTGTTTATCAGAAACTTCCTTTCATTCTCTTCATGTTTAAAAAAGAATTAATGCTATGAAATCAAAATTGAAGCATCTTATTTTTTGTTGTTTTCTGTTTTTTGTGTTTTTTTTGAGACAAAGTCTTGCTCAGTTGCCCAGACTAAAGCGCAGTGGTGCGATCAGAGCTCACTACAACCTCAACCTCTCTGGGTTCAGATGATCCTCATACCGCAGCCTCCCAAGTAGCTCGGACTATAGTTGTGTGCTACCACACCCAGCTGACTTTTGTATGTTTTTGTAGAGACAGCATTTGTCCACGTTGCCCAGGCTGATCTTGAACTCCTGGGCTCTAGTGATCCACAGCCTTGGCCTTCCAAAGTGCTGTGATTACAGGTGTAAGCCACTGTGCACGGTGAATCTCTTTATAAAATTATAAATATCTTAAGAACAATAACAAAAATGCTGAAATAAACCAGAAAATAAAAATTTCTCCTCCCTAGTCTTCTGGAGAAAGTCCATATTCAGATGAACAATTTGAGTCTTTTGTTTTACCTAAATGGGATCAATCTCAATATAGCCTTCTGTAACTGTTCTTTTCATATTGCTTTTCCATTTCTTTATCTACAAATCAAGCATTTACTTTTTCCTCAGTGCCATGAGCCACTGAGCCTGACCAACTATTTCCTTTTTATCAACTGTACAGTATGCTATAAAATGGATAAACCCAGCTTTCCCCCCATATGGTTCACTGAGAACATATTCCTAAAATAAACCAAATACACTCAGAGTCTTTACTTTGCCATTTCTTCACATCATTCAGATCTCTGCTCAAATGCCACTTTATGGGAGATACCTTCCTTGACCCTCTGTATCATCTTACCTCCCATCATTTTCTGCAAGTTAACTTTTTGATAAAAAGCTGGATACCATTTACTAATACCTCCCTTAGAATTCTTGGATTAATATCTTATAAAATTTTCTTTTTTTGAGATGGAGTCTCACTCTTTGGCCCAGGCTGGAGTGCAGTGGAGTAATCTCAGCTCACTGTAACCTCCGCCTCCTGGGTTCAAGCATTTCTCGTGCCTCAGCCTCCTGAGGAGCTTGGACTACAGACACATACCATCACGCCCGGCTAGTTTTTATATTTTTAGTAGAGACAGGGTTTCACCATGTTGCCCAGATTGGTCTTGAACTCCTTGCCTCAAGTGATCCTCCCCTCTTGGCCTCCCAAAGTGTTGAGATTACAAGAGTAAGCCACCATGCCCGGCCTAATCTTTGTATTTTTAGTAGAGATGGGGGGTATTACCATGTTGGCCCAGCTTGTTCTCAAACTCCTACCCTCAAGTGATCCTCCCACCTTGGCCTCCCAAAGCGCTGGGATTACAGGCATAAGCCACCACGCCCAGCCTAATACCTTATAAATTTTTTCATGCTTTTTTGTCAAGTACTGATATCTGTGTCATATTGACTTTGTAAAAGAAAAGATTCCAGGTAGTTTCCTTCCTATGCGATTTGTTTGTTTGTTTATTTATTTAATTTTTTTGAGACCAAGTCTTGCTCTGTCACCCAGGCTGGAGTACAGTGGTGCGATGTTAGCTCACTGCAACCTCTGCCTCACAGGTTCAAGCGATTCTCATGCCTCAGCATCCCAAGTAGCTGGGATTACAGGTGTGTACCACCATGCCCGTCTAATTTTTGTGTTTTCAGTAGAGGTGGGGTTTTGTCATGTTGCCCAGTCTGGTCTTGAACTCCTGGGCTCAAGTGATCCACCCGTCTCAGCCTCCCAAAGTGCTGGGATTACAGGTTTGAGCCACCGCGCCTGGCCTGTAGTTTGAAGTAATGGTTACAAGTTTAGATTCTAAGGTTATCACCTAGCAGTGTTTAAATCTCAGTTTTGATACTTGCTAGTTATATGACCCTGGACAAATTATTCATGTCTTTCAGGTTTAGTTTCCTTAACTACAAAGAGAAAACACAGGGTTATTATGAAGCTTAACTGAGATAATTCAAGTGAAACTCTAAGAATAATGCTCATATTGTACATACACTAAATACATGTTAACTATCATTAATAGAAGCCCTAGTATTCAATACAATCAGAACCAAGAGTTGGGTGGTTGAATTTAAAAAAAAAAAATGTGTTAGAAGGAATGGTTTAAAAAAAGATACACAGATACATAATTTAAACATTTTATTTTAACAAATTTTACATCTGTTTTTCCCAATCTTCTGACAAAGGCCAAGGCTTTCTCTTTGAACACAGGATTCACTGAATGGAATTCTGTATTACCACTCTTGTACAAACCACACCCATAATACATCATCAAGTAGTTTTAGTTTTGATTTCTTTAAATAAATCTAGAAATTAAACACACTTTCAAAGCAATCTAATGCCATATCTTAGATTTTTATGACTTTTCTAAGTTACACAATTACTTGTCCACCCCTAGAGAGCAATGTCTTAAAAGTTTTTGTAAAGCACTATATCTATGCTTAATTAAACTATGTAATTATAATAATAAAAAGTTAACATAAAAATTGAAAACTAACAACCTCAGCACACTCTTCAACTGGTGGGATAAATACACAGTCTTACTAGTTAAGCTTGCCATGTTATCAAGCCAGTTTTCTTTACAAAGGGAATGAAGAGCATCAATTAATCTAATAAGACTGTTCAAGAGAAGACCGAGTAAGAAAGCTTCTACTGCATTATTCTTATGTTCTGGAATAGTTTAAAGAACATTACAATCACTGGTTTCTAAAAGATGTGCAATAATTTATCAAATAAAATATTGGGGCTGGTTTTTGTTTTGTTTTGTTTTGTTCTGGAGATAGAGTCTCACTCTGTCACCCAGGCCGGAACGCAGTGGTGCCATCAGGTCAATGCAGTCTCGACTTTCTGGGCTCAAGCAATCCTCTCACCTCAGCTTCCTGAGTAGCACGGACCAAGACTCACGCTCCCATGACTAGATGATTTATTCTTTTTGTTTGTTTTAATTTGTAGAGACAAGGTCTCACTATGTTGCTCGGTCTGGGCTCAAAACTCCTGGGCTCAACTGATCCTCCCTTGGCCTCTAAAAATGCTGGGATTACAGGCATGAGCCACCGCACTCAGTCATTTAGTTTCTTTATACTCTCTTTTCACATGAAGTTAAACTAGTGGATTAATTTATATTGCATACGTGTGTGAATAAACCCAAGACTAGATCATAGATTTCTTCATAATTTCTACATTTTACTTATTATAAGTCACTTTTAGTCCCTGGATTTATTTTACTGCTTTTGTCTAGTTTGTCTGTAGAATGCTTAACTCATTTCCTTTCCTTTTCTTATTAAGGTTGTGATTTTCTCCTAAGCACAGGGTTCGTCCACGGATTTTTATACTTATCACTCTTTTTAAACCTAGATGTTCTAAAGCAAGCTTGTCCAACATGCAGCCCAGGGTGGCTTTGAATGCAGCCCAACACAAATTCATACTTTCTTAAAATATTATGAGGTTTTTTTTTTTAAGCCCATCAGCTATCGTTAGTGTTACTGTATTTTATGTGTGGCCCCAGACAACTATTCTTCTTCCTATATGGTCCAGGGAACCCAAAAGATTGAACACCTTTGTCTTTTAAAGTTTGATTTCTCTTTAATTCAAGATTTTTTAGCATATGTAAATTTTTTAAGATAGTTGAGAGCCTGTGTTGTTTCCATTTTTAAATTAATTTCTAGTTTTATTCCATTTTAGAGAACCTAGCCTATATTATTTCAATGTTTTGGAGTTTCTTTTTCTACTAATCATAGAATTAACTTTTGTAAATGCCCAATTAGCACTGAACGGCATATTTCTTTTTTCCAAGAGTATTAGTTCTTCCTAACCCTTTTTACTTGTCTGTCACACAATTAAAAGGATAAGACACATTTTGGGAGGCTGAGATAAGATGATCGCTTGAGCCCAAGAGTTGGAGACCAGCCTGGGCAACATAGGGAGATCCCATCTCTACAAAAAAAGAACAAAAGTTGCCCAGAGTGGTGGTACATGTCTGTGGTCCCACCTACTTGGAAGGCTAAGGCAGGAGGATCGTTTAGCTCCAGGAGGTCGAGGCTGCAGTGAGCCATGACTACTGCCCCACTGCATTCCAGCCTAGGCAACAAAGTGAGATCCTGCCTCAAAAAAAAAAAAAGGAAAAAAAAAAACTAAAACAAAGGTACGATAAAAGTTTTCTATGTTTCAGGTGAACTCCCTCCCTTCCCTTCTCCTTTTTTGTAATTTTATTAAAAGTTCTGTGCTTGAATACCCTCAGTGAAGTCTGGACATAATTAGTTCTATGCTTCCATTTTAAGGTGAGGCAACTAGATGCTTTGGAGTTGAAGCAGTGCTAGTTTTTGGCTTGGGTACTTCTGATTATAGACAAGTTATCCCCAGAGAAGAAGCAGGCTCTAACTGGGGCACTCATCGTTCCCTGCTGCACCCTGTAGTAAAAACCTTGTCTAACCACCAAAAAGGGCAATAGGAAGATTTTTAGTTTGATTAAATTTGTCTGTTTATGAGATGATGTTGAGGTCCTTCTCTGGTTACTATTTGTTTGCTTTATGTTCATTTTGTTCAAGTGGGAAAGTAAAATTCTGCAAATCTGTGCCTCCTATCAACATCTTTCCTAAAAAACTTCATCTATATTTTGATATTTTCATGGAAATTTTAAGTTGCACATTGACATTATTACATATGAAACTGAAGCCCATTTTTTAAATTAAAATTATTTTAATATAATATGGGCTGGGTGTGGTGGCAGACACCTGTAATTACAGCACTGTGGGAAGACGATGTGGGTGGATCACCTGAGGTCAGAAGTTTGAGACCAGCCTGGTCAACATGGTAAAAACTCCTCTCTACTAAAAATACAAAAATTAGCCGGGTATGGTGGCAGGTGCCTATAATCCCAGCTACTGGTGAGGCTGACGCAAGAGAATTGCTTAAACCTGGGAGGCAGAGGTTGCAGTGAGTGAAGATCGTGACACTGCACTCCAGCCTGGGTGACAGAGTGAGACTCTGTCTCAATAAAATAAAATATAAGATAAAGAGAAAAGTGACTGAAACATATGAGTAACTGCTTATGAACTAGGTCCTAAGATAGGCTCCAAATAATGAAGACATATGCTAGGGGATATATGCATGTATTTTAGTGTGTATACACACATATATAGACACATATAAACACACACATAAGAATATATGTGTGTTTACAGTATTTTTTAACAATGCCCTAAAACATTAATTTTTCCTTCTGTCATAATTAAAAAATATATATATATCATTAATTCTCTCCTACCTTATATTTACTTTTCCTTGCCAGTCTTATCTTTTGGGCTTCAAGTCCTTTTATTTAAAAAAATGCACACATGATGCATGCACACACGTACACATACACAAACACACACACACCCAGGGGCTTTAAGATCCTTAATTTCACTGGAACAAGTATAAAAGTGCCTATATTTCAGTTTGTCCTCCATTTAGCAATCATTAGCCCTCCAGAGGACCATGTTATTCTCTTCCTGAAAAGACAAGCTTGAGAGAGTTTAAGTTTCCTATGGATTATGACACTCTCCCAACTCCCACCAATATTATAATCAGCAGCTTACCTTATTAATTCTAGTTGTGCAAGTTCCTGATTTGCTTGAAATATAGGTTTTTTAGTGAAGAGTTCACCAAGGATACAGCTAATGAAAAAAATATCCATCATTACCAAATGATTTATTTTAATTCACTACCAAAAGTTTCAAGTAAAATAAACCAGTCAATAAGGCTATCTTACCCACAGCTCCATACATCAATAGCTGGTGTGTATCGTTCTTCTCCCAGTAGCAGTTCAGGTGGACGGTACCATAAAGTAATTACCTTGTTAGTATATGGCCGACTAAAAAACACAGAAAGCAGTCTTTAGAGTTAGTATTTGTTGGAATAAGAGATTTTCTTAGGAAATATTATTTTGTTTATTAAAGCTATCCTTATAATTGTAACTAAAAACACTTTCATCTGCCTACTATTAACTGCTACAATTTTTAATTAATGTGGAAGTGAAAATAGTAAATTTTCAAAAATGATTAAACACAAAACCACATGAAATATGTTTCTAACTGTACAGAAAAATATTTAACGTATACTAATTAACAGCCTTTCCAAATGCTTAATTTCTGTTTTAGACAAGAAATAGGAACTAGGCAAAGACTGAAAGAAAACATTCAACTATAAAATTTAACCTAGGAAGTTGAATTTTAAAACACTAATGTAATTTCAAAATTATGGAAATTCTTTCATTTATGAAGTGAACAAATATTCAGACTGATATATACTTTTAGTACCACACTCTAAAAATTATTTTTACATTCAAGGAAGTATCAACAGAGTAGAGATCAAAGAGTATCTGTTCACTGATGGATTCCAATACTTTGCCTCTAAACAATCCCAGGAAGGCCAGTGCGGTGGCTCATGCCTGTAATCCCAGCACTTTGGGAGGCCCAAGTAGGTGGATCACGAGGTCAGGAATTCAAGATCAGCCCGGCCAAGACAGTGAAACCCCACCTCTACTAAAAATACAAAAATTAGCCCAGCATGGTGGCACGCACCTATAATCTCAGCTAATCAGGAGGCTGAGGCACAGAACTGCTTAAACCCTGGAGGCGGAGGTTACAGTGAGCCCAGACTCTGTCTCAAAACAAACAAACAGAAAACAATCCCAGGAATTCCAGAGATGGAGGGCAGGGAAGATGAGATATGGTTATGGCCTTCCCTACCTTAAGGGCTGATAAGCTGCACTCTATCCATAACAAACCAAGCACTGCCATAAGGAGTATGCAACTTTCCTGGCACATGTTTCAACCTCCTATTGGTCTAGATATGCATAGAAAAAGAGAACAAAATCCTAGATCCTTGAAGTATTTGAGGGATCTGGATAATCCCAGTTAAAATATATAAAGCAGAGTTGGTGCCTTTGTTAAAGACCATTCTAAGTGAGAAAAAAAATCACATAAAATAAAATACCTAAACCTGCTCTAAAATGCTTCATTTTTCCAACATCATATGATAAAGTCTGTACTTCTTCTTGCTTGCAGGCAAGCCTCCCATGCACTTCTTTTATACTATAATTTATAGTGTTTCGAGACAAAGAGAGTCTTCAGTTAACTAAATTCATCATATACACAAAATGCCATGTCATCTCTATGACATTCACAATTCATTGCAGAAAAATCTACCAAACCTACAAAAGAAATCTGGGATCTATTTTTTAACACCTACCCAGCTTTTGATGTCAAAAATCCAGGTGTCATTTTTGATTCATCTTTCCCTCAAATTTCCAAACAACTTCTGTCAATTCTACATCCAAAATAGATCCCCAATCCAAATACCTAATCCAAGTCATTATTCTTTTCACTGGTATAACCACAACAATATCTTAACTGGTTTCCCTGCCTCCAACTCTAATCCACCCTACTTTTTTTTTTTTTTTTTTTTGGCAGAGTCTTGCTCGGTCGCCCCCAATGGAATGCAGTGGTATGATCTTGGCTCAGTGCAACCTCTGCCTCCCGGATTCAAGCAATTCTCCTGCCTCAGCCTCCTGAGTAACTTGGATTACATGCACGTGCCACCATGCCTAGCTACCCTTTACTTCTTTTCAGTTTTTTTATTAAGCATAAAAGTAGGTATCACCTACTTGTTTAAAACTGCCCAGTGATTTCCCAATGTAATCAAATAAAATTTAGACTTTACTTCAGTTGATAAGCCTGTTATGTACACTGAGCATCTTACCTCCTATTACACTGGGCAGCTTTTTGACCTTAAACCTCCCAAGTGTGTTTCCAGGCTGTACTGAGTTCCTTCTCCTTTATACTTGGAATGTTCTTGGCCCAGGTCTTCATTAAGTTCTCCGTTTCTCATCACTCAGGTCTTAGCTCCAATTTACTTCCTAAAAGATGTCTACCATAGCTACTCTAGTGAAAATTACCCAATTAGCCACTACCACCACTACTTTGGCACTATAGTCTTTATTTGCTATGTAGCACTTAGTTATTTTAAATTCCTTACCCTACATATGCATTATCTAACTTATTAATACTTTCATATATCATAACTACATAACAATAAACACAATCTTTTCTCTCATGCTCTTTCCCCCTGCCTTTCTGTTTGAACTGTTTTCCTCCTTTGGGTATCTTTCAAGAAAAATAATTTTAAAATTCCTCTATCATCACAGTGCTATAGAGAAACAAAACCAATTTTTTCCCAACTGATGCTGTCATCTTACTAAGATCAACTGTCTTACTTGCCCATACTTATTACACAAGCAAATTTAGAAGTCCTATAAGTACCTACATTATTACCTTTTGCTACAAACTGCATCTCTGTTCTTCTTTACTGTCTCAGCAACAGCCTCACCATTCATGGCAGAGATTCATAGCTGTCCTCTAAAAATCTGTTCTTCCTCCCTTCTATGGCAGCTGTCCAGCTCCACTACATTTCCCATCCTCGTTGCAGTTAGGTGTGGTCACATGACCAAGTGCTCTCCAATGGAACATTAGCACGTGTGATAAGTGCCATTGCTAGGCCTGGCTCATTACTCTCCTCCCTCCTCTTTTCTCACTTCTGGCATCAGCCTTGGAAGGCATGTACAGAAGATGGCAGATCTTCCAATTTGCTTCTCTGAATAACTGTATGAAGCAGTCACCATCTGACCTGGTGATATGGTTAAATATTCTTAATTGTGCACTGAGGTAAGCAGCAACCACTCAACATTTTTTATTTATTTATTTTTTTTGAGACAGAGTTTTGCTCTTGTCATCTAGGCTGGAATGCAGTGGTGCAATCTCAGCTCACTGCAATCTCTAGCTCCTGGGTTCAAGCAGTTCTCCTGCCTCTGCCTCCCAAGTAGCTGGGATTACAGGTGCATGCCACCACATCCAGCTAATTTTCGTATTTTTACTAAAGATGAGGTTTCATCATATTGTCCAGGCTGGTCTTGAACTTCTGACCTCAGGTGACCCGTCCCCGCCTTGGCCTCCCAAAGTGCTGGGATTACAGGTGTGAGCCACCATGCCCAGCCACCGCCTGCTAAAGATTATTAAGTGAGAAATACAGATATAAACTTCTCATTCTTTAAGCCACTAACTTTTGTGGTTCTGTTACAAAAGTATAGACCTTCCTAATCAACAAATCACTCATCCAGTTGCTTAAGCAGAATGCTTACAGTAGGGGGTAGAGGCAGGGGATGTATCTCACAACACATTCAACCATCAAGTTCTTACAATTTTACATCCTTATGATATAATTAATCTGTCTTTCCAATACCTGTGCCTGTTCCTTGGTTCTAGCTGTAATCATCCTATTTGGATTTACTGTACAGCTTTCTTAAGTGATTGCCCTTGCTTTCAGACTTACAAGGCCAAGCCACTTTCCAAAATGCAGTCAAAGTGATAGTATGAAATAAAACATGAATATGTTATGCCTATAGTACACACTGCTTCCATCTAGAAAATATCTACACAAGACTTATAAAATCTATTATCATTTGGTTTTTGTTCCAACCACACTGAACCTTCAGTTCCCTAAGAGAGGAGAGCATATGTTCATTTTCCAGAGAAAGGGGATAAACCCAGGAAGAGAACAGAGCTGGCAAGAAAACTTTAAAGAAATTAGTAGTGCTTTAATTGTATTTTAAACATTTTTAATAAAGCATTTTTTAGCACTTTTAAAAGGTAACACACTGACAAAAGAAAATGAAAATGACCATTACTAAGGACAAGAAAAAATGTATGATGATTTACTCTCACTCAATTCAACAATATAGTATACTATCAAAAAAATCCGTGTTATGATTAGGATGCTAACATTAAATCTCATTAACCATTTACAAATGTAAAGACAAAGTAACAGAGACTGAAACTATGTTTTGGCTCCAGGAAATTTAAATCCTAGGAAAATTAAAGCATGCTGTAATATGAAAATACATTATCTAAAGATACACAAATAAAAGAAAATCCAGCCAAGGCGTGGTGGCTCATGCCTGTAATCCCGGGACTTTGGGAGGCTGAGGCGGGTGGATCACCTGGCTAACATGGTGAAACCCTGAGATCGAGTTGGAAGTGCAGTTTATTTCCATAAAGATCAATTCCAAGACATCAAGACCATTGTGGCTAACATGGTGAAACCCCATCTCTACTAAAAAGACACAAAATTAGCCAGGCGTGGTGGCATGCACCTGTAATCCTAGCTACTTAGGAGACTGAGGCACAAGAATTGCTTGAACCCAGGAGGCAGAAATTGCAGGGAACCTAGATCGCGCCGCTGCACTCCAGTCTGGGCAATAGAGCAAGACTGTCTCAAAAAAAAAAAAAAAAAAAAAAAAAAAAATCCAGAATCCTCAAAAATGAGTATTTCAAACTTGCTCTATAAGATTTGCTACCCATTGCCAAACATCATAGAGATAATCTTGTTTAGATCATACAAAGCAGCAGCAAACTGATGTGACACCACATACACGATGTTATTTCTTCTATGGATTAAAAAACAAATTACATTCTTGTGGTATGTCTATACCCATATTTGTACAAAAAGCAAATTAACTCTCACTGAAAAAGAAACAGGACTGAAAAACATATAGTCAAGTTCTTAGGTGTTATCAAATAAATGTGTACACACAAAAAAGAAAAATCTAAAAATGAAACGATTTTTGAGATGGAGTTTTGCTCTTGTTGTCCAGGCTGGAGTGCAATGGCACAATCTTGCCTCACTGCAACCTCTGCCTCCCAGGCTCAAAAGATTCTCCTGCCTCAGCCTCCCAAGTACCTGGGATTACAGGCATGCGCCACCACGCCCGGCCAATTTTATATTTTTAGTAGAGACAGGGTTTCTCTGTGTTGGTCAGGCTGGTTTCGAACTCCCGACCTCAGGTGATTTGCCCACCTCTGCCTCTCAAAGTGCAGTTTATTTCCATAAAGATCAATTCCAAGCAATAAACTTAATAATCCAGGAAAACACACATACATAGTCCTTCTGCCATTAAATTAGAAAAACAAAATTATTAACTTCAATAAGCTGTTATTAGATGGCAAAAAAACTAAACCAAAAATAATGCTCTCAACGTTAAATATTGTGCATTTAAATTTCTACTTTTTTAAAAAAAATAGTGGTCTCACTATGCTGACCCAGGCTGGACTCAAACTCCTGGGCTCAAGAAATCCTCAAACCTTGGCGTCCCAAAGTGCTAAGATAGGATTATAGGCATGAGCCACCAAGGCCAGGCCCTCTGCTAAATACTTTCATTTGTAAATCTCATTAATATTTTTGAAAAGAAGGCAGACACTATTTCTTTGTCTGCCAGGAAAGTAACACCTTAGAAAACAAAATCAAACACTTTTTGTCTTTCCTTAAAACTTATGTGACTAACAAAGTACTAAAATTTAAAGTCAGGCTATGCACAGTGGCTCACACCTGTAATCCCAACACTTTGGGAGGCTGAGGTGGGCAGATCACCTGAGGTCAAGAGTTTGAGACCAGCCTGACCAATATGGTGAAACCTCATCTCTACTAAAAATACAACTATTAGCCGGGCATGGTGGCGGGAACCTGTAGTCCCAACTACTCAGAAGGCCAAGATAGAAGAATTGCTTGAACCTGGGAGGCAGAAGTTGCAGTGAGCTGAGATCATGCTACTGCACTCCAGTCTGGGTGACAGAGCAAGACTGCGTCTCCAAAAAAAAAAAAAAAAGAACTCTCATGTGAAAAATTACAGGTAATTTTTAAATATTTGCTGTATCAATATATTTGTTTATAGACTTCTCATTAGATATTTCAAGAGCTTTCAAGCTGCTTAAAATATAATTAAATTCGATATGACTAGGAGACTCAGAAGTAGAAATATCACATAACTTGCTAACCTGCTGGAAAATTAAAACTATAGCATACCTCATTTGTCAAAAATAAAATATTATATTTAGAGGATGAAAAGGCAAAAAGCAAAATTCAACAGATCCTTAACTACAAAAAAAACTCTAAATATTGTCATCAGCCTAATGGTACCTCTAAAGCAGACTTGAGAGGCCCCCAGAGTTCTCCACTTGGACTTCTAGGTAATCAAAGCTGCATTCAGCGTCTTATCAGAGAAGCACTCCCATATAATAAAAATAATCTTTCTGTCAAAAGATCCTGAGCTCCACTACTTACTGGTTATGTGATCTTGCAAATGCACTTAAGTCTTCCAAACTTCTGTTTCTTTATCTTGAAAATGTACATAAGAATAATGATACTGACATTATCCATTTCAAAAAGCTTTCTTTTAAAATAATTCTTACGAAAGGAAACTATGAATAATAAAGTGATGTATACAAATGTTAGTTAAACTTGTTCCTTCCTTTTCCTTTCTTTATAAACAACTATTTATCTAAACTCTGAGCTAGGCCCTGTGCTAACTAAGCACTACCAGATGGTTAAAGAAACAAAAATCCACACTTATAGTTGTTTAGAGCATTCAATTATGCTGGTAGGCTGGGTGCAGTGGCTTACATCTGCAATCCCAGCACTTTGAGAGGCTGAGGCAGGTGGATTACTTGAGGTCAGGAGTTTGAGACCAGCCTGGCCAACATGGTGAAACCCCATCTCTACTAAAAATATAAAGATTAGCCAGGCATAGTGGCACACACCTGTAGTCCTTTCAGGAGGCTCAGGTGAGAGGACTGCTTGACCTGGGAGGTGGAGGTTGTAGTGAGCCAACATCTCACCACTGCACTCCAGCCTGGGTGACAGAGTGAGACTCTATCTTTAAAAAAAAAAAAAAAAAAAAAAAAGGTGGTAATGTAAATTACAATCATGTACTACTATAAATAGTACATAGAATGAATAATATACTCTGAACACAGAAAAGAAGATGTGCCCAGTGATGCCTGTGGGATTCAGGACAGATTTCAAAGGAGGTAAGGCCTGAATTGCACACTGAAAGAAAAAAACAAAACAAATTTGTCAAACTCAGGTGGGAAGTATAATTACATACAGAAGGAACAGCTTACTTAGATCACAAAAGCATTCAAGAGCACAGCAAGTTTAAGGAACTACAAATAGTTCAACCTTGCTTTTCTCTCGGGGGCAGCAATGGCAGGAGAGAAGAACATAAGTGAGAAAAAACAGAGGACAGGAAAACCAGTACAATTCTATTTACAATGGTCTATATGAGAAGGTGATAGGGTACGTTTAACTAAAACAGGAAATAAAGGAAAAGGAGTAGACATTTTTCTGGGGAATGTAACAGATAGGTGTTATAACAAGGTTTAATTTAACCCAAATCACCTGGGTAGAGATTTCCAATAAACAAAAAGGTTTGCAGATCAGAAGAAAGATCAAGGCTTGGAATTCAGATTTATAAGTATTCAGCAGTAAGGTTTTAGGTGAGATTCCTCCAACAGAAGGAGGGGGGAATTCTTTCTACTTTATATGCTCAAAAATGCAGACTACTCCATGAAAGCTGAAGAGAGAACAATTTAATCTTGATCTTACAGTTAAAAGTCAGTGTAAATGAGCTTTCCTTTCCTAAAGCTTGTTTAATCATATTATTTATTGTATTTCATCTGTTATTGGTATTTTTTTTTTTAATTACCATGGTTCCAATCTTGTCTAGTGATTCTCAGAAGATCCTCTTTATTACCTGGAATCCCCAAAAGCTCCCTGCACTCATCTACATCAGGAGAATACTCCAGATAAGGACCACCTTCTCCCAGATCAAAATCAACCCAGCATTTACTATTAATTCATCCAATGTTTTAGGGCACATAAAACACAAAAGAATAAAATATGGTAATACTGTCTTTCTCTCTGATTAATACCTTTAACTTCGGAAAAATTTAGTTTTGCTTTCAATAGCAATGCTCTGAAAAGCCAATAGATGGCGATACTGCCTTCAAAAAGGTATGTGTGTTTTGGGAGGGTGGTATTAGTGAGCTAATACTCTAAGGCCCTTTACATTTTTCCCTTCTCTCTCCTTATTGGATCATCATATAGAAATGTAGTAGGCATTCTGGTTATTGTTTAAAAAACTATTTTATTTTGATCATAGTAATATTTAGAACCATTATTCAAGATACATTGTACAAGGCTGGGCACCGTGGCTCATACCTCTAATCCTAGCACTTTGGAAGGCAGTGGTGGGCAGATCATTTGAGGTCAGTTTGAGACCAACCTGGCCAACAGAGTGAAACCCCATCTCTACTAAAAATACAAAAATCAGCTGGGCACGGAGGCAGGTGCCTGTAATCCCAGCTACTCAGGAGGCTGAGGCAAGAGAATCACTTAAACAGGGAGGCAGAGGTTGCAGTGAGCTGAGATCATGCCATTGCACTGCAGCCTGAGTGACACAGTGAAACTCCGTCTCAAAAAAAAAAAATTATAAAAGTGTTACATTATAGTTGAAAATGAAGCTAATTTCAATTAATATGGAAAACATTTTTTCCCACAGGACAGTCACATAAAGAGAGAAAGATACTCCATCCTTTTGAAACCATTGGAACAATGACTTGGTAAAATAAAAATGAAGAAGAAGGAAACACTGTAGCTGTAAGAAAAACTACACTTAAAATAGATACCAGGCCCGGCACGGTGGCTCATGCCTGTAATCTCAGCACTTTGAAACGCTGAAGCAGGCGAATCACAAGGTCAGGAGTTCAAGACCAGCGTAGCCAATATGGTAAAACCCCTGTCTCTACTAAAAGTACAAAAATTAGCCAGGTGTCATGTCAGGCACCTGTAGTAGCTACTCAGAAGGCTGAGGCAGGAAAATCGCTTGAACCCGGGAGGCGGAGGTTGCAGTGAGCCAAGATGGCAAAACTGCACTCCAGCGTGGGCGACAAAGCAAGACCCCACCTCGAAAAAACAAAAAGATACTGAAAGACAAATAGGTATTCTCAAGTTTTAAAGTCCCCAATGCAGAAGGGACAAAGTATAAATACCAATGTTCAAAACGAGAAAATGACACAATTCTAAATAAATAACTTTCCCCTCTAATTTTAATCCAGTGGTTCTCTTTTTCTTCAATAATAGGTACATGACAGACCAGATCCATACTGGTCACAGACCCCCAAGTACTAGCTATAACTCCACCCAGCTTTCCTCAAATTCAATAAAGGCACATCCAAAATCTAATGAGAGCTGTGGTTGATCCTATTACAGTGGTAGGATAAAATATGCTCTATTTACAAACAAAAAACCTTACACGGAATTCTTGAATACTTCAGTTATTTGATCTGTAGTAACTACTTAGAAAATAAAAATACTTCTAAGTGACTTTATATTTGCATGAGCATTATAATGAAGCCCTATCTGGCTTTCTGTTTATAACAAAGTAGAAATATGAATAAAAAATCATTTGTTGTATATTTATCTCAAAAAAATCTGGAAAATTTGAGACAATACAATAAATCTGCTAAAGGTAGATTTCTTTTAAAATCAGTATGTTATTAAAGTTCATTAGAACAATATATGTATTTTAAAGGTATTCCATTATATTAACCCTACTTCTCCAGTAGATCCTAAAGAAATCAGAATTATTCTGCTCTTAAAAAAAGAGAAGTTTTAAAGGAGTACATAAACTCCATAATGATAGTGAACATGGCACACCCCTGGCACTCCACTGGAACCCAAATTATATTTTAAAATAAAAATCAATGTGAAAATTGAGCCTGCTATATAAAATCTGGCTTTATGATCAGCTTTTCTGGAACATATCTATTCCAAATGTGCACAAATATCTGCATAACAAAAATCTATTAGATGAAATGATAATTAGCTGTTTTCCATTCCATGGAAAAGGATTTACATAATTAATTATAGACACAAACTTACATTAAGCAAAATCTAACTATAATGAAATCTCAATTAACCAGCTTAGTACACAGAATTCTCAATTAACCAGAACTTGCCCAAAATAAGAGCCACATTAATTTACTCATATATATGCTTCTCAGCTGGGCACACTGGCTCATGCCTGTAATCCCAGCACTTTGGGAGGCCAAGGCGGGCAGATCACTTGTGGTCATGAGTCCAGACCAGCCTGGTCAACATGGCGAAATCCTGTCTCTACTAAAAAATAGACAAAAATTAGCTGGGTTTGGTGATGTATGCCTGTAGTCCCAGCTACTCAGAAGGCTGAAGCTGGAGAATCACTTGAGCCCAGGAGGCAGAGGTTGCAGTAAGCTGAGATGGAGCCACTGCACTCCAGCCTGGGAAACAGAGCGAGACTCTTTCTCAAATAAAATAAAATAAAATATAAATGCTTCTTAAACAGCAGAAGGAAAAAAAAAATGTATTTCAAGTGAAGTTTTGGATTAAGTACACAATCAGATCAATTTTTCCTTTCAATTTCTACCAAGAGGCACTATTATATATGATAGAAAGAATAAAGAATTAGGAATTGAAAACTATATACCCTTGGCTCTGCCAAGATTTTTTTTATCTTTAAAGTCACTCAACCCTTCACAATAGCCAAGATAGGGAATCAACATTACGTGTCCACTAAGAGATGAATGGATAAAGAAAATGTGGCCTATAATCCCAGCTATCAGGAGGGTTAGGCAAGAGAATCACTTGAAGCCAGGAGGAGGGGGTTGCAGTGAGCTAAGATTGCACCACTGCACTCCAGCCTGGGCAACAGAGAGAGACTCCATTTCCAAAAAAAAAAAAAAAAGAAATAAAGAAAAGAAAAGAAAATGTGGCATATATGCAAAATGAAATATTATTCAAGTCTTAAAAAAATCAGAAAATCCTGTCATTTATGTCAACCTGGATGAAAGTGAAGTGCATTGTGTTAAGTGGAGTAAGCCAGGCACATCAAGACAAATAACTCATTATTTCACTTGTATGTGAAATCTAAAAAACCTGCACACACAGAAGTAGAAGTAGAGCTGGTGGTTACCAGACACTGGGTGTAGGGAATATGGGAAGAAGATGTTGGCCTAAGGATATATAAATTCAGTTAGACAAAAGTAAATTCAAGAGATTTATTGTACAACTTAGTAACTACAGTTAGTAACAATGCATTCTTGAAAATTGTTGAGAGTAGAAATAAGTGTTAGCACACACACAAAAAAATGTGGGATAATGCATATTAATTAGCTCAATGTAGTCATTTCACAATGTATATATATTTCAACATTTAAAAAATAAAGTAACTCAACCCTTTCTGGGTCTCAATTCTCTCAAATGCAAAATGAGGGACATAGCTTTTGAGTTTTAAAACAGTTTTAAACTTAAAAAAAAAAAAAAAAAAACCCATACTGTACCTTCCCTAAAATGTTAATTTTTCTTTTTTTTTTGTTTTTTGAGATGGAGTTTCACGCTTGTTGCCCAGGTTAGAGTGCAATGACATGATCTCGGCTCACCAAAACCTCCGCCTCCTAGGTTCAAGCAATTCTCCTACTTCAGATTCCCAAGTAGATTGGAGATTAGATTAGAGCCATGCACCACCACCCCTGGCTAATTTTGTACTTTTAGTAGAGACAGGGTTTCTCCATGTTGGTCAGGCTGGTCTTGAACTCCTAACCTCAGGTAATCCACCTGCCTCAGCCTCCCAAAGTGCTGGGATTTCAGGCATGAGCCATTGCGCCTGGCATAAAATGTTAATTTTAAGTGTAGTAGTTAAAATAAATAAAAACCAAGTAACTCTGGTGAAAGCAGGTACAGAGAACTGGAGGTGCAATCACAAAACCCCAACCACACAACACTTTCTTTTTTTTTTGGAGGCAGTCTTGCTCTGTTACCCAGGCTGAAATACAATGCTGTGATCTCAGCTCATGGTAACCTCTGCCTCCCAGGTTCGAGAGATTCTCCTGTCTCAGCCTCCCAAGTAGCTGGGGTTACAGGTGTGCACCATCATACTCAGGTATTTTTAGTAAGATGAGGTTTCACCATGTTGGCCAGGCTGGTCTCCAACTCCTGACCTCAGGTGATCTGCCCGCCTCTGCCTCCCAAAGTGCCGAAATTACAGGCATGAGCTTCTGTGCCTGGCCTGCAGCACACTTTCTGAGGGGTTTCATGGAACTTGAATGGATCCAAACCATACACTTATAAACCTCTAGAACACTATATAATGAAAATAGTTTCCAGAATTATGTCACACACTGCAAGATTGAAAAAAATAGACTTTTTACTCTGAAAAATTCAAACAAGAGTTTTTGTTTATTCCTTTATCCAGAAATAAGCACAGATTAAGTGAAAGTAAACATCTAAGATTCCAATCAACTGATGTTTCATTATATTAAATTATAATGATACTAAAAAAATGACAATTGTCATAAGTAATTTTAAAATTATATGTAATTTTAAAATTCTTTAAATATATTAATCCAGAGATATATACATATATATCTGAAAATAAAGACAGAAAAGGAATGGGGTAAATGGACTAAAGATTTATTAAACTCAATTAATTCCACAGTTTATTTACATAAAACCTACTATTGCACAAAAATATCTTATTTTAAATTCCCATATTAGTTCCACTAAGATAAGTCATATTTCACTACCACCAGGCACAAAGAAAGTCAAGTTGGGTATATACTCCAACTTTAGCCAGAAAAGTTCTACCTTTTTGTGTCTTATACACTGAACATCCTCACAACGGTTGGTTTAAATAAAGGGTTCTAGGGAGTTAAAAAAAAAAAAAAAACGGTAGATATAACAATAAAACCTGAAGTCTAAAATAATAATGAAAACAAAGTTTATAAATTTTAAAATGCAATTTAAAAGGTTTTCATTAAGAATATTTAATACCTAGATATGCATTAGAAATGTCAGTGTAAGTTCACTGCAGTCACACTTAAAGATGTACATTTTAAAAAAATCATTTTTACCTGTAAGTGTTAA
Source organism: Chiropotes sagulatus (assembly GCA_963574175.1). Lineage (NCBI taxonomy): Eukaryota > Metazoa > Chordata > Mammalia > Primates > Pitheciidae > Chiropotes > Chiropotes sagulatus. The sequence goes on from CAUYNN010070041.1 coordinate 30,628, forward strand.
AGATCAATTTTTAAATTGAAATAATATACAAAATTTTTAATTACAGTAGTCAACCCAATATGGTATAAAATTTCAATGTTTTATGTACCAACCAAGAAAAGTTAATTTCTCTTTTAAAAAATAAAACTATTAATAACTTATTCTTAGTATAGCCTCTAATACTAAGCTCTAATGTCTACAACATTCATTTGAAGGTATTCTTACCTTTCTTCTGAGCTATACAATCGAGCAAGTCCAAAATCTGCAAGTTTTATCTGCCCTCTGGTGAAAATAAGACAAAATGAACAAAAGGTATTAATTTACGCTAAACTGACAATACACATATATATTCTATGCCTACAACTCACAAAACATACACCTATGTAAACTTTAACTCAGCTCACACTGCAGTATCATCAAGGTAATACAGGGAAAGGCAAGTAGTGGATAAATTCACAAAACGAGAAAGTAAACAATACTTTGGATAGCTTTAGTTAAAATTGTAGTATATTATAATTATTGTATTATAATATTAGTAGAGTAGTATTTTATTACTATTCAGTTCCTATTTAGAAAAGCATACTTCAATAAAAATAAAATGTGATCGTTTTTATTACTTAACAATAAGACAAATTCCTTGTTCAAGTTAACAGTGCTTAAAAACTAAGTGACATTGCTTTTAATTTGTTTAACTTTCCAGGTCTTAGAGGGGCTAGATGCATAGAACACTTTATTAATTAAAATCAGAACCAGGAATGCCTTATTTTAATTAACAAACTACGAATTATAAGAGAATTACCAGGGTTCAAATATAACATAAGCTGCTATAAATATAAGCTTATTTACATAAATTTTAAGTATGTGTATGTGTGTGTACACACTTCCAAAAAGTTTATAATTGTGACTTTTTTTTAAATTTTCTAAGACCTATTCTCAGCCTAAAGCTGAAATTATATTACTTATTAGATGATCCATTCACATTATTTGGAATAACAGCAAGCAGAAAAGTCAACTAAGCATTATTTTTTATGCATTACAGACTATCATTAGACTTTTTTTTTTTGATACCTCATCTTGCTTTATCACCCAGGCTGGAGTGCAGTGGCATGATCTCAGGTCACTGTAACTCCGCTTCCCGGATTCAAGCGATTCTCATGCCTTGGCCTTCCTAGCAGCTGGGATTATAGGCATGCAGCAACACACCAGGTTTATTTTCGTATTCTTAGTAGAGACAGGGTCTCACCATGTTGGCCAGGCTGGTCTCAAACTCCTGGCTTCAAGTAATCTGCCTGCCTCATCCTCCCAAAGTGTTGGGATTACAGGCGTGAGCTGCCCCACCCGGTCACTAACAGGGATTTAACACAACTTTTGAGTATCCCAAGCTGTAATATTGTTGATTATTTTTGAGACAGAGTCTCGCTGTGTCACCCAGGCTGAAGTACAGTGGCATGATCTCAGCTCACTGCAACGTCCACCTCCCAGGTTCAAGCAATTCTCATGCCTCAGCCTCCCAAATAGCTGAGATCACAGGCGTGCACCACCACGCCTGGCTAAGTTTTGTATTTTGTTGGTAGAGACGGGGTTTCGCCAACGTTGGCCAGGCTGGTCTTGAACTCCTGGCGTCAAGTAATCTGCCAGTCTCGACTTCTCAAGGTGCTGGGATTATAGGTGTGAGCCACTGTGGCTGGCCTGATTATTTTTAAATAGTTTGTATAAACTAAAGTTTGTATCTTTTTAACATAACCAAGGTATACATCATGCAACACTCATTTTACCTTTTATTTAATTAAAAAATTTTAGATTCAGGGGTACATGTGCCTGTTTGTAACATGGGTATTACAAGTGTAATAGTAAGGGTTAGGCTTCTAGGGTATCCATCACCCAAATGTTGCACATTGTACCTAACAGGTAATTTTCAACCCTCATCACCCCCTACATTCCCCGCCTTTACGGTTTCCAGTCTATTCTCTCCATGTATATATCCATGCTAACACTCATTTTAAACATATATAAAGTTCATACCCATACCTATTATTTAGAAGGATATTGGAACATTTAATATCTCTATGCAAAAAGTTCTTCTTATGACAATAATCCAGACCCTCCATGAGCTGTCTCATAAATGACTTTATGTGATTTTCATTAAAATGAACCAAGCCTGATTCCAGTAGTCCCATCAGATCATGGTCCATATATTCAAACACCAGATAAAATGCACCTAAGAATGAGAATAATTAATACATTAAAAACATTCCTACAACTTTTCTATAAATTCACAATTTTTAACAATAAAATGCTGGTGGGGTAAAAATTAATCCTTGAAAAGAAGTGTCACTTTGTTACTTTAATAACATTCACCTTTCTCTCTGGACATAATATCAATAAATAAATCCCAATGAAAACATCTAACCAATTTTTTTCCCAAAAAAAAAACTGTTACAATTTTTAAATAATAAAAATCACCCTGTTTTCCATATTGTATAGTTTCTAGGTGTGTTTAAGACATCAAATTGTCTCTTAGAAACTGAATAAAATCAATATAGTTTATCAAAAAATTAGAAGTTGTTAAAAGAACTGCTTTTAATTTAAAAAAAAAGAGTCTGGGCACAGAAAGACGTAAGATGACTTTTAAATCCTTCAATAAACATACAATTTAATTCTGTCTATATAGCTCCACAGTACTTAAGGGCAGAGAATTTGAGAAAAAACAACATAATTTGAAATTACTTTATTTTATGAAAACCAGTTTAGTCCTGCTGCAAAAACCTAAAATAGCACATAGCACACACACACACACACGCACAAACTATACAAACGTACTTGTGAGAGACTTAGAAATCCCAAATGAAACTTATTTTTAAAAAAAATTTTTTTAATTAAAAAAAATAAAAATAGTAAAAAATAAATTAATTAATTATTTAAAAAAAGCTGGGCGCGGTGGCTCATGCCTGTAATCCCAGCACTTTGGGAGGCTGAGGCGAGCAGATCACCTGAGGTCAGGAGTTCGAGACCAGCCTGACCAATATGGTGAAACCCCATCTCATAAAAATAAAAAATAAACAAATAACCTTATACACAAACTAAATGAGAGCTAGAATGCATTACATCTGTGAAAAAGACAAAAACATCAAGACAAAAAAGGCATCTGAATTTTTAAAAGGCATCCTAATTTTAAAAACAGAGCAAAAGGCCAAAGTGGCTCACACCTGTAATCCCAGCACTTTGGGAGGCCAAGGTGGGTGGATCACCTGAGGTCAGAAGTTCGAGACCAGCCTGACCAACATAGAGAAACCCTGTCTCTACTAAAAATACAAAATTAGCCAGGCATGGTGGCACATGCCTGTAATCCCAACTACTCAGGAGGCTGAGACAGGAGAATCACGTGAACCCAGGAGGCAGAGAGGTTGTGGTGATCCGAGATTGCACCACCGCACTTCAGCCTGGGCAACAAGAGTGAACTCCGTCTCAAAAACAACAAAAAACCAAGCACAGAACTCTTGGTAAACTTGCAACAGAAGGATTCTTTTTTAAAAGTTTATTATAGTACCTCTCCGAAACCTACAACCAATGTCACATTTAATAGGAAAGGCCAAGTATTACGTATGAAACCAAAAAAAAAAATCTGTGGTGGCTCATGCCTGTAATCCCAGCACTTTTGGAGGCCGAGGCAGGTGGATCACGAGGTCAGGAGTTTGAAATCAGTCTGACCAACATGGTGAAACCACATCTCTACTAAAACTACAAAAATTAGCTGAGTGTGGTGGCACATGCCTGTAATCCTAGCTACTCAGGAGGCTGAGGCAGGAGAACTGTTTGAACCCAGGAGGCAAAGGTTTCAGTGAGCCACGATTGCACCACTGCACTCCAGCCTGGGGGACAGAGAGAGACTTTGTCTCAAAAATAATAATAATAATAATAAATAATTTATTTTTACTAACTCTGTTGTGAAAATTAGTAAAATTTAACCAAGTATAAATATTGAAAGAGACAAAAATACAATGATTGGCAGACAAGATGGCTATTTTTCTGGACAATCCAAAAGAATAAAGATTAGCTGGGTTAAAGAAAAATCAATATTCAAAAAGCAAAAGACAGCCAGGCTCTGTGGCTCATGCCTATAATCCCAGCACTTTGGGAGGCCAAGGTGGGCGGATCACTAGAGGTCAGGAGTTGACCAGCCTGGCCAACATAGTGAAACCCCACCTCTACTAAAAATACAAAAATTAGTCAGGCATGGTGGCATGCACCTGTAATCCCAGCTGCTCCAGAGGCTGAGGCGGGAGAATCACTTGAACCAGTGAGGCAGATGTTGCAGTGAGCCGAGATCATGCCACTACACTACAGCCTGGGCAACAGAGCAAGACTCCATCTCAAAAAAAAAAAATTACACAAAATTCATGAAGAAACACCAACTTGTAAAACTCTGTATTTTCCTCTTTCTTTTTTTTTTTTTTTTTTGAGAGGGTCTCACTCGTCGCCCAGGCTAGAGTGAAGTGACACCATCACGACTCACTGTAACTCTGACTTCCTAGGCTCAAGTGATCTTCCCACATCAGCTTTCCAAGTATAGTCTGAGTCATGGGCCCGCACCACTACATCTGGCTTATTTTTTTCTTTGTTTTATTTCTGGTAAAGATGAGATCTCTCTACATAAACCAGGCTGGTCTTGAATTCTCCCGCTCAAAAGATCCTCCCATCTTGGCTCCCAAAGTGCTAGATTACAGGCTTGAGACACCACGCCCAAATAAAACTCTGTATTTTAAAGCAATTTCAATAGAAGGACCAGTGGTTTGTTTTTCCCCTTTATCACTAGGATAGAGAAGGAAACTTAACTTGACAAAATAATTCTATTATCCTTGAAGAAAACAAACCAGAGTACTAGCAGAAACATTTCTGAAAAGAAACACTTGCCCTATTAGAAATTAACATGACCTGTCATACTATAGGGACTGACAGAACAGTGGAAATAATACACACCAGAAAACAAATCCCAGTTATATATCTAATAATTATAAAAATAGTCAATTTAAGTCAGTGAAGAAAGAATAGATAAGTGTTTTGACAAACGTATAATCCCATAGGGAGGTGGGCAGTTATATCAAAGAAAAATGCAATAAAAAGCCAATAAGTCACAATTCACTAAATAAAAATGTAGACGTACTGCCTAAGAAAATAATATAGAAGAGGGTAAAAGGCAAATGATGGCTGGGCATCACGCCAGTAATCCCAGCACTTTGGGAGGCCAAAGTGAGAGGACTGCTTTAGGTCAAGGGTTTGAGACTAGCCTTGGGCAACACAGAGAGATCCTGTCTCTACAAAATTTTTAAATTAGTCAGGTGTGGTAGTGTACACCTATAATTCTAGCTACTTGTGAGGGCTGAGGCAGGAGGACTACTTGAGCCAGAGTTCGGAGTCTGGCTGCAGTGAGCTATGGTGGCACCACTACATTCCAGCTTGGGCAACAGAGCAGGACGGACCTGGTCTCCAAAAAAAAAAAAATGAGAGCCAGGCCCAGTGGCTCATGCCTGTAATCCTAGTACTTTGGGAGGCAAAGGTGGGTGAATCGCATAAGGCCAGAAGTTTTGAGACTAGCCTGGAAAACATGGTGAAACCTCGACTCTGCTAAAACACAAAAAATAGCCGGGTGTGATGGTACATGCCTGTAACAGCTGGGTGTGATGGTACATGCCTGTAACAGCCGGGTGTGATGGTACGTGCCTGTAATACTCAGGAGGCTGAGGTGAGAGGATCACCTAAGCCTGGGAGATCAAGGTTTCAGTTAGCTGTGATTGTGCCACTGCACTCCAGCCTAGGTGATAGAGTAACCCGTCTCGGGGGAAAAAAAGAAAGAAAATGACAAACTGGAGAAGTATTTATAATACATACTAGGTTAATATCCTTAATATAAAATGAGATCTTACAAATCAGTACAAAAATGGCTGGGTATGGTGGCTCAGGCCTGTAATCCCAGCACTTTGGGAGGCTGAGGAGGGCGGATCACTTGAGGTCAGGAGTTTGAGACCGGCCTGGCCAACATGGTGAAACTGTGTCTCTGCTAAAATAGAAAAAAACAGCCGGGTGTGGTGGTACATGCCTGTAATCCTAGCTACTTGGAAGCCTGAGGCAGGAGAATCACTTGAACCCTGGAGGTGGAGGTTGCAGTGAATTAAGATCGCACCACTGCATTCCAGCCTGGGAGACAGAGCAAGACTATGTCGGGGCGGGGGGCGGGGAGCGAAGACCAATCCCACAACAGAAAATAAGAAATCAAATAAACTGTCAATATGCAAAACAATGGCTATGTCCAAAAAACACAGGAAAAATATTTAATCTCATTACTAAACAAAATATACAAATCAAAGCAACTGTACACCACTTTTAACTAAGAGAAAAGATTTCAAAAGAAAGACAGTACCCAGTTTTAATAAAGGTGTGAGATAAGCAGATACTGTTATATACTGCCAGAAATAAACTGGTATGAATATGTAGAAAATATAATTTGGCAATACTTCAACACTTTAAAAATTGCATACTCTTTTACGTGGCAAGAATGCAAAGATTTAGCTATAAGCATGATCAATGATGCAATGTAATAATAAAACACTTAAAAACAAAACACGCCAAAAAAGTTCTGATCTTTCTATCTTTTTCTTTCTATCTTTCTTTCTATCTTTCTATCTTTTTTTTTTTTAAGGCAGGAAATCTCATCTGGAGGTATATCTATCTTATGTCATTCCATGCAACTTTGAAAAATGTAGTAGAGGTATAATTATTGATGTGGAAATGTACTGAGTATGCTGAGTAAAATAAGTCAATTATCAAATATATATATATATATATATATATATCTATCTCTGCTGTTATTTAACATGATATCGGTGGCATTATGTAACACAGTAAGATGAACGCATTTAGAGTTGCACGGTCCAATACAGTAGCTACTAACCACTAGCCACATGTGGCTACTGAGCTTTTGAAACGTGGCTAGTTAAAAAATGCTATGAGTTCTGATATGACTTTGATTGAGAATTATTAAAAGAGTACAGAAATAAAAAATGAAAATGCTATGAGTGCAAAACACCACACTAGATTCTGAAGACAGTACAAAATAAAAGAATATAAAATATCTCAATAATTTGTGGTCTTGATTACATGCTGAAATAATCTATTAGATATACTGGGTTAAATGTATTATTTGTTTGGTTGATTTTTATTAAGACAAGACTCTCACTCTGTTGCCCAGGCTGGAGTGCAGTGGCACAGTCTTGGCTCACTACAATCTCCGCCTCTTGGGTTCAAGCAATTCTTGTGCCTCAGTCTCCCAAGCAGCAGAGATTACAGGTATTTTGAAATTATTACATGTACACTGTAGGACAAAATAAGCTACGTTAATATTTTAGGAACTAAGGCTTTTAGTTTATGAGAAAGAGAAGGTCAAAGATATATAAATCCAGTACTTTGAAACTGAAATCGTCTACAGTAGCCAGCCTCCAAACTGGTCCTCAATGATCCTGATTATCTGGCATCCATACCATGCCATAATGATTCAAGGACGATCTGTGTGACCAAAAAAATACTGGAGTGAATAATGTGACTTCCAAGACTAGGTTGCAAAGACATGCAGCGTCTACCTTACTTTTTTTAGATCACTCATCCTGGGAGAAGCCAGCTGCCAAGGCTGTCAAGATATTTACGCAACTTTGTGGAAGGCCCATGTAAAGAATAAGTGAGACCTTCCACCAAGACAACAACTTGTTAGCCATGTGAGGGAGCCACCTTGGAAGTGGATTCTGCAATCCCAGTCAAGCCTTCTAATGACTACCACCCTAGCTAACATCTCACTGCAATCTTATGAGAGATCTCAAACCAAACCTGCCAAGCCAAGATGCTCCCAAATTTCTGCCCACAGAAACTGCATAGTAGCTCCCACCATAACCTTTTAAGTACAACTGCCAAAGAACTGAATTTGTATCTAAATAAACTTCCAGATTTAATTACTATTTAGAGGAAATATGAGGGAAAGAAGAACAAGCTAACTAACACCCAAAGGAAGCATTTGGCCAAATTGAAAATGCAGTCTACTCTCCAATAAATAAATGGAATAAAATGCTTAAAAGGCAAGAAGAGCTACTACAAATTATGAGACCTAAAACACTAATTTATCACGAATAACATGCATATCTTTTTTGCATCCAGATTCAAACAAAGCAGCTATAAAAGAAACATTTCTGAGACAACTGGGTAAATGTGAATGTAGACCATTAGATGAAATAAAATTATTGCCAATTTTGTTAAATATAAGGTCTCTTTTCTTTTTAAATATAACTACAATTTCATTGTCTGTTATCTATGGATAATCAAAGACTAACTTTTGTAATACAATGAGCCTTAGATTCACTTAAAAATAATCTAGGAGGTTTTTTTTTAAAGTAGGGATAAATAAATTTAGCAAAATATGTTAACTTATAAGCAAAGCATAGGAACACTGGGGTTCATTATACTATTTCCTCTACTTTTTTTGTATTTTATTTTATTTTAACTTAATTACTTTTTTGAGATGGAGTCTCACTCTGTCGCCCAGGCTGGAGTGCAGTAAGCAATCTCAGCTCCCTGCAATCTCCGCCTCCCAGGTTCAGGTGATTCTCCTGCCTCCGGAGTAGCTGGGATTATAGGCACCTGCCACCACCCTGGCTAATTTTTGTACTTTTGGTAGAGACGGGGTTTCACCATGTTGGCCAGGCTGGTCTCAAACTCCTGACCTCATCTACTTTGAGATGTTTGAATATTTTAGTGATAATGAGATTTTTTTTTAATGTAAATTAAATTTTAGAAAGCTTTGAAATAATCTTGAATTCAGAGATGAATTTTATGTTCCTATATTTTTAAATTGTTTTTTTTTAAATCAAGGTTTTATATATAGATTGTATATATATTAATTTATTTATTTAGAGACAGGGTCTCACTCTGTTGCCCAGGCTGGAGTGCAGTGGTTACAATCTTGCCTCCCCTTCCTGAGCTCAAGTGATCCTTCTCCTTCCTCAGCCTCCCCAGTAGATGGAACTATAGGTGTGTGCCACCAGGCTTGGCTAATTTTTGTAATTTTTATAGAAACGAGGTCTCACTATATCACCCAGGCTGGTCTCAAACTCCTGGGCTGAAGCCATCCTATCACCTTAGCCTCCCAAAGTGCTGGGATTACAGGTGTAAGCCAAGGTTATATAGTTACATAGTTTAAGGCAGTGATTCCCAACGTTTTTGGCACCAGGGACCAGTTTCACAGCAGACAATTTTTCCATGTACTGGGGGGTTGGGGGTATGGGGCTGTGGGGGATGGTTTCGGGATGATTTAAGTGCATTACATTTCTTGTACACTTTATTTCTATTATATTGTAACACACAATAAAATAATTATATAACTCCAACTCACCATAATGCAGAATCAGTGGGAGCCCTGAGCGGGTTTCCCTGCAACTAGATGGTCCCATCTGAGGGGTGATGGGAGACAGTGACAGATCATCAGGCAATGGATTCTCATAAGAAGTGCACAACCTGGATCCCCTGCATGAGCAGTTCACAATAAGGTTTGTGCTCCCATGAGAATCTAATGCTGTCACTGATCTGACAGCAGGCAGAACTCACGCAGTTATGGAAACTATGCGGAGCCACTGTAAATACAGATGAAGCTTTGCTCGCTCATCTGCCACTCACCTCCTGCTATGTAGCCCAGTTTCTAAGAGGCCACAGACCAGTACCTGTCCATGGCCCAGGGGCTGGAAAATCCTGGTTTAAGGCCATAATTTTCAATCTGTGGGTCATGCAATCAACTGAATAGGTCGTGACCTGCATTTTTAAAAACATTTTTATACTGCTCCATATTTTTCCTATATTGTATTTAGTTTTGGAAACACAGAATGCCACATAAATTTCATTATTATAGGAAATTTAATATACATACATATCCTTTGAAAAATGTTGGGTATCAAAATTCTAAGAGGAGTTTATGTGAACAGATAAGTGATTTTTACTTTCTTTTATGCTGCTATTTTCTAACTTTTTCTGAAAGAAATACAATTTTTAAAAATATCAATTGTGCCTAACATTCAGATTAATAAGGGGAACAGTAAATAACCCAACTGAAAAAAAATGTCAATGTCCACAAATAAAGAATCCACAGATAAAATTATAATGGTAAATAAACATATGTAAGATACTCCATACCTCACCAGTTTTGAAGAAAGTATACTCATCAAAGCAATGATGAGTATACTATTCTCATCTATCAGATTGACAATATCCAGTAATGGCCAAAGAGAGGAAACTCATACACTGCTATGTTTGGGCAAATAATTAAACAATATGTATTATTAAAAATACAAATATCCTTTGACTTAGCTATCCCACTTTTAAGAGTAAATCTAAAGAAATAACAGCACCAGTATGCAAATATACATGTCCAAGAATATTTTTATTTTTGAGATAGAGTCTCGATCTGTCACCCAGGCTGGAGCACAATGGTGCAGTTTCAGCTTACTCCAATTTCTGCCTCCCAGGTTCGAGTGATTCTCCTGCCTCAGCCTCCTGAGTAGCTGGGACTACAGGCACGTGCCACCACGCCCAGCTAATTGCCCAGCTAATTTTTCTATTTTTAGTAGAGACAGGGTTTTTCACTATGTTGATCAGGCTAGTCTCAAATTCCTGACCTTGTGATCCGCCCATCTCGGCCTCCCAAAGTGCTGGGATCACAGGCATGAGCCACCACGCCCGGCCACGTAGAAGAATATTTTTAACAGTACTTTTTATAATGGAAAAAAGCTGAGAAAACTTGAATAACCATCAATAAACAAAAGGTTGAATAAATCTAGTATATCCATATTGTGGTATATTATGCAGCTAGAGATATGTTATATTCTTTGATATGAAAAGTAAACTATAGAAATAAAAATTAGCCTGGTGGACCACTGGTTTCTGCTCTGGAATTTAAGGAGTTAAAAACTTCCATTTCATACTCACAATAAAATAAAAGCAAAGGTGAAAAGCAACAACTCTTCTTAGATCCATGACAGAAAATGGAGTCACAGGGCAAACCACTGCCTCTAAAATCAGAGAGAGCCAGGCAGGCAGACACAGACAACCACAACTTACCATAGCAGAAACATCCTTGGGAACCATTAGCAGGGAAGGAAAGCCTAAACTGAGCTGGAGGCTCAGTGTGAACAAGTTTCAATTATAAAAACTCCAGGCAGGATCCTGTCTGAGAGGCCTCCACATTTTGTCAGGATTTTTTTTTTTTTTTGAGACAGAGTCTTGCTCTGTCACCTAGGCTAGGGTGCAGTGGCACAATCTTAGCTCACTGCAATCTCCGCCTCCTGGGTTCAAGCGATTCTCCTGCCTCAGCCTCCCAAGTATCTGGGACTATAGGTGCCTGCCGCCACACCCAGCTAATTTTTTTATTTTTAGTAGAGGCAGGGTTTCACCATATTGGGCAGGCTGGTCTCGAACTCCTGACCCTTATGATCCAGCTGCCTCGGCCTTCCAAAGTGCTGGGATTACAGGCATGAGCCACTGTGCCTAGCCCATTTTGCCAGTTTTTAACAACCAGAAGCCCTACCAGATTATCATAGTGAAGATCAGAGAAAAATATGTAGTTATAATGAAATATGCCCAGAACATTCTGTCCTTAACAAGGCCTGACTTCAAGAGAAACTATTTATCAGAGCCTAACCCACCAGGGTTCTACCAGGGCCTTACCAACCTAGAAGAAGGGAAATATTCAACTCCAAAGCATTCCATCCTTGGGGGAATGAAATACCCACCACGAGCACCCTCTAGCACTCCTGTCTCACTGCAAGGAAAAACCAAAACATTCCAAGTACTTGTGGTGACTACAGTCTAAGGGCACAGGTTCACTAAAAGACTGAGAACAAATCTTTAGACTACAGAATAGTTCCCTTCCCTCTATACCTTACCACTATACAAATACAGCTCCTATATACTAAGTGGAGAATACAACTAAACAAACTGCACATCTCAGACCTTATTTAAAAGAAATTCCAGAGAAACCAAAAGACAACAGTGGAGACAAAAATAAGAACACTAGAGGAAATTTTAGCCTCTGATACTTACAGGTACAGCAAACAGTGAACATAGTCTAACTCCTATTCAGATAAACACAATATCTTATATTAAAAGCCTATGTACCTCAGTTCCTTCTATTCCATGTACTATGTCTGACTTTCAATGAAAAATTTAAAAGCATGCTAAAACACAGTTTGAAGAAACAAAGTAAGCATCAGAGTCAGACTTAGATACAGCAGAAATATTGGCATTACCAGACTACAAATTTTTTTAAAGCTCTAATTAATATTCCTAGAGCTCTAATGAAGAAAAAGTGGACAAAATACAAAAGCAGAGAAATGGAAACTCTAAGAAAAAATCAAAAGACAATGTTCAGGCCAGGCATGGTGGCTCATGCCTGTAATCCCAGCACTTTGGGAAGCTGAAGCAGACAGATCACCTGAGGTCAGGAGTTCGAGATCAGCCTGGCCAACATGGTGAAACCCCATCTCTACTAACAATACAAAAAATTAGCCAGACATCGTGGCTCACACCTGTAATCCCAACCACTTGGGTGGCTGAGGCAGGAGAATCACTTGAACCCGGAAGGTGGAGGTTGCAGTGAGGCAAGATCATACCACTGCACTCCAGCCTGAGTAACAGAGTGAGTGACTCTGTCTCAAAAAAAAAAAAAAAAAAAAAAAAAGACAATGTTCAAAATCAAAAACACTGTAATAGAAAAAAAGAATGTCTCTGGCTGGGCATAGAAGCTCACACCTATAGTCCCAGCTACTTAGGAGGATGAGGTGGGAGGATCGCTTAAGCCCAGGAGTTCAAAGTTAGTGAGCTATGATCATACCACGACAGTCCAGCCTGGGTGACAGAGTGAGACCCTATCTTAAAAAATATATTTTATGAGCACATCAATATAGTAGACATGGCTAAGGGAAAAAAATCAGTGAGCCTGAAGATATATCAGTAGGAATTTCCAAAACTGAAATACCAAAAAAAGAGAATGAAAAAGACACAACAGAATATCTAAAAACCATGAGACAACTGCAGAAAGTTTAACATACGTGGAACAGGAAGAGGAGAGGAGAAAAACAGAAGAAACATTTAAGCAACAATGACTGACACTGACTCCAAATTAATGACAGACACCAAATCACAGATGCTTTCTTTTATAGCAACGATGAACAATTTGAATTTGAAAATTTAAAAATGTTTATCTATATGAGGAAAATAACAAAACTCTAATTAACGAAATCAAAGGAATGAAGAGAAATTCTATGCATACAGATAGACTCCACATTGTCAAGATGTCAGTTCTTTCCCCAACTTGATGTATGGATTTAAAGCAATCCCAATCAAAATCCCAGCAAGTTATTTTGTTGATTATCAACAAATTGATTTTAACATTTATATGAATAGTAAAAGACTCAGAGTAGCAACAAAACATTGAAAGAGAGCAGTTAGAGGGCTGACATCACCCAACTTTCTGACCATAAAGCTACATTAACACGGTATGGTATTAGTGAAAAAAACAGACAACTAGACTAATGAAACAGAATACAAAAGCTCAGAAATGCATCCATTAAGAAAAACCATGAACTGATCTTTGACAAAGGAGTCAAAGCACTTCAATGGAGAAAGGATAGTCTTTTTAGCAAATGCTGCTCAAGAGAACACTGACATGTGAACAAAATGAATTTAGACACAAACCTTACACCTTTCACAAAAATTAACTCAAAATGGATCACAGACTTAAGAGTAAACTGCAAAACTAAATATCTGAAAGATAACATAGTAGAAAATCTAGGTGATCTTGGGTTTGGCAATGACTTTTTATATCAGATACCAAAATCACAGTATGTGAAAGAAAAAACTAGTAAATTGAATAGTGTTAAAATTTAAAACTTCTGCTCTTTGGCAGGGTGCAGTGGCTCATGCCTGTAATCCCAGCACTTTGAGATAACGAGGTGGACAGATCACTTGAGCCTAGGAGCTCCAGACCAGCCTGGGCAACGTGGCAAAACCCCGTCTCTCCAAAAAAAATTTTAAAAACCATACAAAAATTAGCCAGGCGCAGTGCCATGCGCCTTTAGTCCCAGCTACTCGGGAGGCTGAGGTAGAAACATCGCTTGAGCCTGAAAAGCAGAGGTTGCAGTGGGCCAAAGTCATACCACTACACTCTAGACCTGGGTGACACAGCAAGAACCTATCTCAAAACAAAACAAAACAATCCAACAACAACTTCTGCTCTTCAAAAGACACTGCTAAGAAAATGAAAAGACAAGTCAGAGAATGGCAGATTGGTATCCATTGGGCACGGTGGCTCACATCTATAATTCTAGCACTTTGGGAGGCCGAGGCAGAAGGATAGCTTGAAGGCAGGAATCGGAGACTAGCCTGGGCAACATAATAAGACCCCATTTCTACAAATAATAATAATAATAATAAATTAGCCAGGTGTGGTGGTGCATGCCCATAGTCCTGGCTACTCAGAAGGCTGAGGTGGGAGGACTATTTGAGCCTGGGAGTTTGAGGCTGCAATGAGCCATAATTGTGCCACCACACTCCAGGCAGGGCGACAGAGCAAGATCCTGTCTCCAAAATAAAAGAAGGAAAAAAGAAAATAAACAGCCCAATTAAAAAGAAGGCAAAACATTTAAACAGACATCTCACCAAAGAAGATACACCAATGGCAAATAAGCAACTGAAACAATGCTTAATATCGTATTTATTTTTCTTTCTTTTTTTTTTTTGAGACAGAGTCTCACTCTGTTGCCAAGGATGGAGTCCAGTGGCATGACCTCAGCTCACTGCAACATCTGCCTCCTGGGTTCAAGCAATTCTCCTTCCTCAAGCCTCCCAAGTAGCTGGGTCTACAGGCACACACCACCACATTCAGTTAAATTTTTGTATTTTTAGCAGAGACAGGGTTTCATCATGCTGGCCTGGCTGGTCTTGAACTCCTTGACCTCAAGTGATCCACCCACCTCAGCCTCCTAAGAGGCTGGGATTACAAGTGTGAGCCACCACACCTGGCATTAACCTCATATTTCATCAGAGAATAGCAAATTAAAACAACAATGAGATACCATTACGTATCTATTTGAATTGCAAAAATCCAAACTGGCAAGGCCAAATGCTGGTAAAAATGTGAAACAACAGAAACTTTCATTTATTGCTTATGCAGACACTATGGGAAGACAGTTTGGCAGTTTCTTACAAAGCTAAACATTTTCTTACTATATATAATCCATCAATCCCTGATATTTACCCAAAGAAGTTGAAACTTATCTCCACACAAAAACCTGCATACAAATATTTACTCATAACTGTCAAAACTTGGAAGTACCCAAAATATCCTTCAGTAGGTGAATGGTTCAACCAACTGTGGCACACCCATGCAATGGAATACTATTGGGCGATAAAAAGAACTGAGTTATCAAGCCACAAAGAGACACAGAGGAACCTTAAGTGCATACTTTTAAGTAAAAGAAGCCAATCTGAATAGTCTACATATTGTATGATTCCAACTAGATGACGTTCTGGAAAAGGCAAAACTATGGATAAAGTTTTTTTTAAAAACTCAATGGCAGGTCACAGTGGCTCACACCTGCAATCCCAGCAATTTGGACGGCAAAGGCAGGTAGATCACTTGAGGTCAGGAGTTCCATACCAGCCTAGCCAACACAGCAAAACCTCATCTGTACTAAAAATACAAATTAGCTGGGTGTGGTGGTGCGCACCTGTAATCCCAGCTGCTCAGGATGCTGAGACTGCAGTGAGCTGAGCGAGATCATGCCACTGCACTCCAGCCTGCATGTCAAAGCAAGACTCTGTCTAAAAAAAAAAAAAATCAGTGGTTGCCAGAGTTGCAGGGGTGGCAAGAATGAACACAGGATTTTTAAGGCAGAAAAACTATTTTTTGTCTCACTCTCAGATTCTGTGTCTTTGCATGCCAGATTGCATGAATGTTTCTCTCTCTAGCTCTGTGTGTGTGTGTGTGTGTGTGTGTGTGTGTGTATTTCTCTTTTAATTTCAATGGTGAGGTACTTTCGTCCTCTAGAAAAGATACAATGGCTATAACTACTTCTACTGAAATACTCTGGTTAGCACTTAAAAGAGATGCTACAAGTGCTTCTGAGACTGCTAACCAAGGGTTTGAAACAATAGTGTCCTTATCTACTACTTCAGAAAGAATAATGTGTGTGTGTGTGTGTATATACATATATATATATATATATATAGAGAGAGAGAGAGAGAGAGAGAGAGAGAGAGACTCGATCAAAGTGGAGGTTAGGGTCACTAGTCCCCCACACTGTTGAAACCCCATGTTTACCTTTTCACTCCCCCAAAACTTACTTACTTATAGCCTACTATTGATCAGAAGCCTTCCCAATAGCAGTTAAGACACAGACTAGTATCTACATGTATTTTATGTAATTCTATGTATTCATGACATATCTTTTTCTTTGTCTCAAAAAAAAAAAAAAAAACTGACTCTGTCTCAAAAAAAAAAACAAAACAAAACAAAAAAAAAACTGAGTCTTGATCTGTCACCCAGGTTGGAGTGCAGTGGTGCGATCTCAGTTCACTGCAACCTCCATCTCCCGGGTTCAAGCAATTCTCCTGCCTCAGCCTCCCTAGTAGCTGGGACAACAGACGTGTAACATCACGCCAGCTGATTCTTGTAATTTTTGGTAGAGACAATGTTTTGCCATGTTGGCCAGGCTGGTCTTGAACTCCCGACCTCAAGTGATCCACCTGCCTTGGCCTCCCAAAGTACTGGGATTACAGGTGTGAGCCACTGTAATCTTTTTCTTAATTTTTTAAATTTCTAGGCTATAAGCTTCATCTGAGTTTTCTCAAACTGTTGCAAATCTCCTAAAACTTTTTTCCAATATATTTTTAAAATCTGCATATAAGTGAACCCATGCAGCTCAAACTCATGTTGTTCAAGGTTCAATCGTATAGCTAACATACTTTTCCATTTTTATTTTCCTTTTTGTTTAAGCACCGATGATACATAGTAAGTTGTTAACACTGGATTGGGCAAAAAGTCGCAAGAGAAAATGGGAAATTAATTTTTTCTTCATGTGTATTTGCATCATTGTATATATTATTTATATATATTTACATTACCACGGTCATAGTAAACTCACGCTTCTTACAGAAGAACTTTATTTTAATAAGAGAAGTATTAAAGAATTCGTAGTTAAAAGTCCCTAAAATACAACAGATTTAAAATTCAATAAAAGTTGGTCACAATTAGTTCAAAACTCACAAGCAAAGCAAATAAGACTCAGTGAGATAATCACCAGGGGAATAAATAATTGTGTTATTTGCATTTCTGATCCTTTTCACTGAGGAGATCCTTAAGTATCTGACCCACCAACAAGTCTGTAGAAACCCTGGTAAAAAGTCAATTCAAGCATCTGAGGTCCTGGGAATCACAAAGGATCTGACTTCTCCCTGGTGAAAACCCCATCAACCAGAGAACAACCCTCTGCTGCTGGGGCATTTTAAGACATAAGGCTATTTCAAACTGAACCTCCCAATCCATATTTCTTATCTACTTGGAATGTCACACTTGCAAGTGACAGAAAAGCCAATGTACACTAATTTCAAAAATAACAAACAAAAAAAGATAACTTTTCCATCTTCTGAACATCTATTATAATTATGGAAAAAAAATAGAAGTATCAAAATTCTATGGCAAGAGCCTAGGTTCCTTCTCTTCATTTCTCAGTGCTTGCTCTATTCTCAGAACCTATCCTGTCTCAAGATGATTACCCTCACACTCACACTGCACAGGTAAGAGTACCTCACTCTGTATATGAAATCTCAGCATAAGTCTCAACCTTGTAGCACAACTGTAAGGCTCCAACTGCCTAAGCTGAGTCATGTACCCCTAGAAACAGAGTAGGCTTCACAACTATAGGGACTGAGAACAGACAAAAGGTGAATCCTAAAACAAACAAACAAAAAAAAGCCCAAGGCTGTTATAGAAAGTGAGGTAAATCAGCGGTGGCTGGCCCCAAAACATGTCAAATGCCATCTCTCCCAAAGTAGGGCAAATACCAAGCTGTTCAGAACTAAGCTGTCCATTCAGAAGGCTTTAGTCTTAACAAGTGCCTATTACTCTTAACATGGAAGAAGACAACCACCAAGTAGACACCCCTGAGAAGAGCCACTGAGAAAGACTATGAAGCAACAGCCAGAGAGGGATAAAGCAAACCTGAATAGAACTCTTTCAGAAAAGGCAGAAGTTTTAAGATCAAGTCAACATAATAAATTCTGGACAAGTCAGCTAATGAAAACTTGAGAAACTGCTACTACTTTTAGCAAGAAATTACTTATCTTTATGAAGTTGTGAGAAAATTCAGACCAATGGGTGAATGACAAAGCGAGGCAGTACAAAACAAGTACTGATTACTCTTTCACAAAGTCTAGCAACAAAGAGAAGTCGTAAGATTGAGTATTGATTCATAAAGCAGACTCAAATTAGAGAAAAGTTTTTTTGTTTTAATACGGGAAAGATGTGGGTAGTTGGTGCTGAAGGTAAGGAGTTAGAGAAGGAAGCAGTTGAAATTACGGAAGAGATAACACACACCAAAGTACCTAAGAACTTGAGGGAATCAGCTTCAAGTAGGAAAGAGAAATATTACTTCCTCTGAGACAAATGAGTAAAACGAGTACAGTGTGAGGTAAATGCATGAAAAGTTAAAAGCTGAGAGTTCTTGGCTGGTCTGACTTACCCTGCAGAAAATGAAGCAATGTCTTCTACTTAAAAGAAAAGAAACAGAAGCTGAACAAGAATCTTTGCTTTGCAGAATGGAAGGCAGAGTTGACTAAGGACAAATAAAAGGATAGTTTAGTAGCCTTTAAGTCCTAGCTTTGTTGACCATAAATCTGAGAAGAAAATAACCCAGATGGCTGTAATGATTTTTCTCCAGCAGTTTTAGTATTAAGAGATCAATCCAAGCTTGAAGGCTAGGGCAGGTGTGACACCAAAAGACAAAATATCAGAGTATAAACTTCCTGACCAAAGTCTCAGAAAATCATCCATTTCAACCACAAATACCTTATGAAAATGTATAATCAAAAGTTGACCGGGCACAGTAGCTCATGCCTATAATCCCAACACTTTGGAGGGCAGATCACCTGAGGCTAGGAGTTCAGGACCAGCTTGGCCAATATGGAGAAACCTCCTCTCTACCAAAAACATGCCGGGCATGGTGGTGCACACCTGTAGTTCCAGTTACTCAAGAGGCTGAGGCATGAGCATCACTTGAACCTGGGAGGCAGAGGCTGCAGTGAGCTGAGATAGCATCACTGCACTCCAGACTGAGACTCTGTCTCAAAAAACAAAAAAAAAAAAAAAAGTTAAGTTGGACTAGAACTCTGCTTTCTCAAATTCAACAGAAATAACTAACGAAGAGAATTTCATAAACAAGATTTATCAGTTCTGACTGTAAAACTAAGGGCTACAAAAATTGCACTGATCTTTCCTTGACAAGACAAACAAAAGAATCAGAATTTGCAAAGTTTTCAGGACATTTGTATGAAATTCAAAACCATTCTACCTAAATGCTGCAAAAAAAAAAAGAAAGAAAGAAAAAGAAAAAACATTTCTTCCTATGAATCTCTCTACTTTTAATCTGTAATTGCTAGAAAACAATTCTAGTTTTAACAGGAGGAAGCAAACTGACCTAACATTAGAGTCTCAAGTCATACAGTATCAATGCAGGTGGATCAGGACATTCCTATAGTCTTCTTTGACCCTGGTTCAAGTTGGGACAGAGAAAGAGAAAAAAAAAAAAAAGATATTTCCTCTATTCCCCTAACCCCACCCAAGCCCCTATCCTCAGCCATTATTAGAGACCTTATCTATCCCAAGCACCTACAACAATGTTTGGTATATAACAGGTGCTTAACAAATATTTGTTACAATATTTCAAGGTATTCAAGTATCTTATTATAAATTTCTATTTACCCCAAAGTCATGACCTGTGGATGAGATATGAAAAAAATATGCCTGAATGTAGAAGGTGTAGTATGGGTATTGGCAGAGAAGAGACCTATAGTCCTCCAATTCTCATTAGTATCAGTGGTAGGAAACCTAAAAATTGATATATGCACATTACAAGAAGTTTGTGGCGACAGGGGCAGTAGCAATGAAAAGAAAAACTAGATCAATTCCTGAAATGGCAAAAAAGAAAGGTCTGGTCACTGTGTCGACACGAAACCAAGTATCTTTCTCAAACTCAGAGGTATTTACACCAAATAGAGGCCCAAAGAAAACTCTGGTCCTCCAACCTTCAAACTAAAAACCTTAAGACCTCCTGGCTCTTTACCTCAGGGTTTTCCATTCCTAATTTCAGGCCTTAAGGCCTCTAGTGATAGTGAGCTGCCTAAATAAATATGCTCCCACAACATGAAAGGTGGTAGGAGTATAAAGAATAGAAATCCATTTAATGACACCACAACTGGGAGTGGGAATAGGTATGGTGTGCATCTGGCCTCAAAATCTGAGTTCTAAACACATTTTCCCATAAATATACCTTGATAAATGAGATTCTCTACATTCTGTTAAAATCAAACAAACAGAAATGACTATCTGCTTGAAAAGAATATTTTTAGCCACTATTTTTCATATATTTAGTGTATGATCAAATATTTCTAACTTTTCCTATACCTCTGTATCTCATTTCCTTCTCTGTACTTCTTAATTTGTTATGATGATTAAATGAATATTTGTAAATAGCTTAAAGCAGTGTCTGGCCCACAGTAAGCATTATATATTTTAACTAAATAAAACACTACTTTTTAAGATTTGTTAAGTTTCTAATTAGTTTTCCAAAAAAAGTATGTTAGTCTCCTTTTTTAGTGATATTTTCAAAAACTTTTTGGAGGTCTATGTATAAGAGAGTTATTGAGTTAAAACAGATAAAAATCATTATTTCTTTTCTTTTCTTTTCTTTTGAGACAAGAGTCATTCTGCTGCTCAGGCTGGAGTGCAGTGGCACAATCTCAGCTCACTGCAACCTCCATCACCTGGGTTCAAGCGATTCTCCTGACTCAGCCTCCTGAGTAGCTGGAACTACAGGCATGTGCCACAACAATGGCTAATTTTTATATTTTTAGTAGAGACGGGGTTTCACCATGTTGGCCAGGCTGGTCTCAAACTCCCGACCTCAAGTGATCAACCCACCTCAGCCTCCCAAAGTGCTGGGATTACAGGCGTGAGCCGCTGCACCTACCCAAAATTATTATTTCTAAGAAAGCATATAAACTGATCTTCGGGAATTTCAGATTTTAAACTTTTTAATCTATTTAAAATAATCTTATCCTTCAAAGCTACCTTGCTTTTTCAAAATTTTACCTACAAAGTATTTCACCTATAGCTATACTGTTACCATCTTAAAAGTATATGTTATATTTAAGCAACTTTTATTTGGTTTAATTATGAATATTCCATTGAACTGCCATTATTTAATATAGTGTCTGCTAAAAGAGTTGGAAGTGTAGCAAGATATACGTGTAACCTCAATAACATTCTAAGACAAATGCAATCACTGTCAACATGTTAAGAGTAGCAAACCAGTTCAGCCTTTCTTATGCAACAAAACACATTGAGGGAACAGCAGGAGGAAAAAGGAGAGCTTCAAAAATGAAGAGTAAAGGAGTATGAAAGTAACAATAAAGCAATCCTGGTTGATAAAGTAGTTGCTGCAGAAATAACATGAGGCGATAAAACAATCTGGGCTGGGCACAGTGGCTCCCACCTGCAATCCCAGCACTTTGAGGGGCTGAGAAGGACAGATTATTTGAGCCCAGGAGTTAGAGATCAGTTTGGGCAACACAGAGATACCCCATCTCTACCGAAAATACAAAAAGTAGCTAGGCATGGTGGCATGCACCTGCAGTCCCCGCTACTCAGGAGGCTGAGGCAGGAGAATCCCTTGAGCCCAGGAGGTGAAGGTTATAGTGAGCAGACATTGCGACACTGCACTCCAGCCTAGGTGACAGAGCAAGACCCAATCTCAAAAAAAAAAAAAAAAGAAAGTTGAAAGTTTATCACTTATATTAAATCTAGACCATACTGTAAAATTGCAGTTCACTTTCAGAAAACACGTTTAAAGCCAGAGACAAATAATAAAAAAACTTCACCAAAGTGCAAAAATCATTCAGTTTCTGTTACCCAAATTCTCAAGCAGTGAGAATGGAGCATACATTATGGCATACACTGGGTTTCTGATAACATCTTTATGACACTACTAACTCAATCAACCCTAAACCCTGCCCTTATCTCTGGGTCTTCTCTCATGTAAGCTAACAGATTCTCATATGATTTAAAACTCTCTCAGTTGGATATTTTGTTATTCTGCCAAAATCATCCTGTTACAATTTGAAGGTTAATTTTATGTGCCAACTTGGCTAGGCTATAGTGCCCAGATGCTTGGTCAAAACCAGTCTACATGTTGCTATGAAGATATTTACTACACAGGATTAATGTTTCAATCAGAAGACTCTGGGGAGAGAAGATGAACCCTCACAATGTGAGTGGGCTTCATCCAAGCAGTTGAGGCCTTGAAAGAAAAGGATGAGGTCCACCAAAAAGGAAAAAATTCTGATTCCAGATTACCTTCAGACTCAAGACTGCTGGCCAGCCCTACAAATTTCAGACTTGCCAGTCTCTACAACTATGTGACTTAATTCCTTAAAATAAATCTCTCTCTCTACATATGTAAATATACATCCTACTGGTTCTTTCTTAAAGTAATAAACTGAATAATTTAGCTTAAGTTTATTACATTTTAACAGAAAATTTTCTTTTACAGCTTCAATGTGTTAAGTGACAATAATAAGCGGCACATATTTAGAGGGAATTACTTAAACAGTTTTCACAGAGGTATGGACCCATGAGACTGTGACTACAATTTAGTAAATATATCCATTACCCTCAAAAGTTTTGTGTTCCTAAAATAAATTTTAACAAAAATTTTTATTAAACTTTACCTAGTCCTTTGTAAACAGTGTGAATAACCTTCCTTATAATTTAACTTTTACATATAACTTATGTAGCATTCTATAGTAATAATATACAACATAGTTATATATACATATATAACTACGTAGCATTCTATAGTAATAAGATACCATAGTTCTGTTCAACAATTCTCTATTGTTGAGATATTTATGTCGCTGCTAACGTTTTGTTATTATAAACAATACAATGAAGAACATTCTTGTAGCTGTATCTAGCCCTGATTACTTTTTATATTTTTTTTTGAATTTTAATAGCTTTAGGAGTACAAGTGGTTTTTGGTTACATGGATGAATTATATAGTGGTAAAGTCTGAAATTTTAGTGCACCTGTCACCTGAGTAGTATTCACTGTACCCTGCCTCCCACTCTCCCACTTTGGATGTCTCCAACATCCATTATTCCACTTTGTATGCATTTGCATACCCATAGCTTAGCTACCACTTACAAGTGAGAACCTAACAGTATTTCATTTTCCATTCCTGAGTTACTTCACTTAGAAGAATGGCCTCCAGTTCCATGCAAGTTGCAGCAAAAGACACTCTCGTTTCTTTTTATGGCTTCACAGTATTCTATGGTGTATACAAACCAAATTTTCTTTATCCACTCATTGGCTGATGGGCACTAAGGTTGCTTCCATACCTTTGCAACTGTGAAGTGTGCTGCAATAAACATATGCATGCAGGTATCTTTTTGATATAATGACTTGTTTTCTCTTGAGTATGATTACTTCCTTATGTTTCCAAAAATACAAATGCAGAGTTAAAGAACACATTCTATTTTAAGAAATAATTATAATACTAACATAAAAGTTTATGTAGTCATTAGCACATGACAGTTTCTATACTATGTCCTTAATTACTCTCTAACAATTTTTACTCTCCAGCAGCATTATATTAATATGCTTGTCAATGATCCCATACCCTGATCAATTTTTTAAAAGCCTTCTTCCTCCCCACACTAACATTAATGTAATTATAGCCAAATTTCCATCAGTATGTTTTCAGACCTCCTATCCATCTAACATGCATAAAAATAAAACTTCTTTTTTTTAAGGGGGAAAGAGAAGGAGAACTTTATCCACCAGAAATCAAAATATACTATAGGGTGGTGATAATTAAAACAATATGCTATGGTAGCAGGATACACAAACACATCAGTGACACAGGAATGCTTAGAACATGTGGGAATTTTAAAAAAGGTGGGGGGCTAGGCGTGGTGGCTCACGCCTATAATCCCAGCACTTTGGGAGGCAGGCAGATCACCTGAGGTCAGGAGTTCTAGACCAGCCTGACCAACATGGAAAAACTCTGTCTCTAGCAAAAATACAAAATTAGCTGGGTGTGGTGGTGCATGCCTATAATCCCAGCTACTTGGGAGGCTGAGGCAGGAGAATCTCTTGAACTTGGGAAGTGGAGGTTGGGATGAGCTGAGATCGCCCCATTGCACTCTAGCCTGGGCAACAAGAGCAAAACTCTGTCTCAAAAAAAAAAAAAGAACATGTGGGAATTTCATATGGGCTAAAGATGGCAAAACAGTATAAGATTTAAAAAAAAAAAGAAGAAAGATGAAGACATCTAAATATTTTTCCAAACTATAATAGAATTTTTTAAAAAAATACCTGCCAAGGATTCAGCCCTTTCTAAGCATGAGAGAAACCACCTTTCCAAAATCAAAAAAAAAAAAAAAAAAACCCAAACAGACAGACATGACCGCATAAAGATTTAAACAACAAAGAACACAGAAAAACAGAGTTAAGGGCAAGCAATAAAAATGGGAAAATTATCTGACACATAAAACATTAACAGCTGTATTTTAATCTCTCTCTAATTAGTAAGAAAATGTCAAAAGAACAGGCAAATTCACAGAAGAAATGGCAAAAATTATGGATAAAAAGGTTTGATTTCACAAACAATAGTGAAAAAGGTGTTACTTTCTCTTAGCACATGGGCAAAACCAGAAAATCAATAATATACTGTGCTTCACTAAACTAGGTATTCCCATAAAATTTTGATTAGAATGTAAAAAAACTGAATAAACTTCTTATAAGTTAATTTGGCTATAACTATTAACACACAAAATAACTATCATTTAACTAGCAATTCCATTTTTAGAAATGTATCCTACAAAAGTCTCAAACAACATACACATAGATTTACACTTAATGATGTTTGGTAAAGCACTGTTAGTAGAAGCTATAAATCAATACCAAAATATCTACCTATATGGGCAAGCCCAATAACATATAAAATATATCCAAATTACAGAATACTATCTCCGCTTTTTAAGTGGCTATATCATGGCACATAAAGATATCTATTTTGCAGAATATTGCATATTAATGCCTAAATTTTGAAAAAATTCATGAATAGAATAATGCATATGCTTGTTTTGCACAAAAAACTTGTGTGTAAAGAAACTGAAAAAGTGCAACTCTAGTGTCTCTTCACCACTGGCCATGGTATTCTTATCTGCTACATATGCATATTCCCCTTCTATTCATTTATGCTTTTTATTTCTGCATTTCTAATGTTTTAACTACATCAAATATGGTAATTTTATAATTCTAAAAAAATCAAGTGAGAAAAAATTTTAAAAATACTACCACTTTTTGACAGGTAAAAAGTCTGTAACACTTAAATTACATTTATTTTATTATGGTAAGGCTAGATATTTTTTCTTACATTTACCAGAAATTACTTTTTTCTTATTGCTCTACCTTACGTCCTTTTATAGTAAATCTTTAATCAGGTATAAAGGAGAACTGCACCTCCTTGTTTAAAAGAAAAGTTATGCCACAGTTCATATTTCTCTTCAACATCAGAGGATATATTTCTAAAAATGTACAATACTCCCAAACTTTAACATTTGACTTTCAAGAAAATTCGAACACAAACTAAAACAAGTAAGAAACCTGAAAGTTTTATATATGGTAATTGCATGATGCATCAACTACTATACAAAGTCTTTCCTATCACATGGCATAGTAAGAGTGACATCCTAGTACATATAAGTCGACTCTAACAGTAATCATGAAGAAAGAATGGTGAAAATACTTCACATATTGCTGCACTTATGCCTCACAATAACCAAAAATGTCTAATGATCTTCACGTAACACTCAAGCTCAGAGACACTAATTTGCCCACATTCACACAACTACTAGGTGGCAGAAGTTAAACAATCCCCCCATTCTCACTGTCCTCTACTTTTCACAATGAAGAACAGCAGTTAATCATTAGTTTCCTCCAAGAGGGCTCCAAAACTGCACAGCAACATAACAGGTAACTTTTAGCTTAATATCCTCTAAATACCACTCTGCCACTTCCACCCCTCTCACTGCTGGCATTTCTCCCAGTACAGAATTTAACTGCAGAATTCTACCTGTTCTTGTTGGCTAAAGTAATCTCAACATCAGAGGATATGCTCCTTAACTTCCTCTTCTACTCTCCATTTCTAACCCGTATCAAGGCATCTGCTCTTTGCATTTCCCTTATTATCTGCTCCTGAGTTTCAATTCTCAGTCTTTTCACTGCCAGTTTGGGTTTGATCACAACCAATGACTCATTTTTTTCTTTCTGGTGAGTTAACCAATCACTCACAGCTAGTCAGATGTGACTGAAACTCTTCACTTTTCTTGACAACTTTTACTATTAATAATTAGAGACTGCTTCTAAGCTTTCAGAAAAGGTGTCCTTTTTTTTTTTTTAACTTCTGGATCAACTCCATTCCCGATGTCTGATTGCCACATAATAAAATTTCACCAGACGACTAAAACTAAAATTTTTATTTCTTCCAAAATTCCATCCTACCTGCCTAATATTATATTAATGATCTACTTCTGCCCTCAAAATCAATCTGCTACCAAGCTAAACTTTCCTGCTGTGTGCTTACTATGTGCCATATTCTATGTGAAGTATTTCGCATGCCCTATATTACTAAATAATCACAACAAACCTATGAGATAGGCACTACTACCACATTTTCCAGATGAGGAAAACAGTATAGAATTCTAATTCGTGTTCTTAACCCATTATACCATCACTATTACCTTATACCACCTGTTCCAAGAGTAAGTATTTCTAGTGCTGTAGTGCACTGTTCAGGAAATAGTGACATGGGAAAATGCACTCCCACCCTACTTTCCATTTCTATCCAACTCCCTTTCCTACTTGCCCACAGTTTCCTTTTCCATTGAACTCCCAACAGTCCCTTTCCCACGGATCATCTCCTGATGGGCATCTAACACATTCTGATCTCTTTATGTTCTTTAAATTTCAACACATAGTCTAACTCTACATTTCCTTGAAACGCAGAAGAAAGTCATTCTAAACTAAGAATTGAGCTTTTTTACCTTAAAACATTATTTGGAATAACTTAACTAAAACACATTCCTTTATCTTCTACTGATTATTATGCTGGGACAGACTATAATCTATTTTATAAATATTTTCTTCTCAACTCACCCCCCCCAAAAAAAAATAATTGATCACTAACATAAGCAACATATGGAGAACAAGAAAACCAGACGCCTGAATAGCTTTTAATGTTATTCAGTCAAAAGATGGAACATTTTTACTAGGTAAAACAGATACTCAAAATCAATTAAGAAAAACACTAATACCCTAGTTAAAAAAGAGCAAAGGGCCAGGTGTGGTGGCTCACGCCTGTAATCCCAGCACTTTGGGAGGCCGAAGTAGGTGGATCACCTGAGGTCGGGAGTTCGAGACCAGCCTGGCCAACATGGAGAAACCCTGTCCCTACTAAAAATACTATTTAGCTGGGTGTGGTGGCACATGCCTGTAATCCCAGCTACTTGGGAAGCTGAGGCAGCAGAATTGCTTGAACCCAAGAGGTAGAGGTTGTGGTAAACCGTGATCGCGCCATTGCACTCAAGCCTGGATGATAAAAGCGAAACTGCGCCTCAGGAAAAAAAAAGAGCAAAGGACCTAAACATGAAATATATGTTTAAAGAAATACAAATGGGCTGGACAGTGGTGCATGCCTGTAATCCCAGCATTTTGGGAGGCCAAGGCGGGCGGATCACTTGAGCCCAGGAGTTTGAGACTAGCTGGGCAACATGGTGAAACCACATCTCTACAAAAAATTACAAAAATGAACCAGGCATGCTGGTATGTGCCTGTCATCCCAGCTCCTCAGGAGGCTGAGGTGGGTGGATCACTTGAAAACAGGAGATCAAGGCTGCAGTGAGCCAAGATGACTGCGCCACTGCACTGTAACCTGGGTAACAGGGTGAAGTCCTGTCTCAAAAAACAAAGAGAAAAATATAAATGGCCTAGAAGTATAAGAAACTATTCAAGCACGACAGAAATTTAAAAACATGTATTAAAAAGACAGCATTTGCCCAAAGATGAAATAAAATCACTACAAATGCTGATTAAAATGTACACTAAGCACTGTATTATTTTTTGAAAAAAGTGTTTTGATATTTTGGTTCCTTGGCATAGTATTCAAGGTCTAGCATCAAATTGGGTACTAGCCTACCTTTACAGTCTCATCTTTTATAAGAGACACCCCTTTCACCACAATATTTATCCCTCTCAATTTGCACTGTATTTTCATTAAACACAGAACTCACGGGAGCTAGTTATGGTTTCTTCCTTAAACAACAGCTTTATTGAGATATAATTCACATATCATACATTCAACCACTTATTCAATTGGTTTGAGTGTACTTGGAGTTCTGCTGCACCACAATGAATTTTAGAACATTTTCATGACCCTAAAAAGAAACCTCATATGCATTAGCAGTCATTCTCCATTTCTAATCCCCTCCCCATGTCTCTGGCAATCACCCGTCTACATTCTGATGCTATTTGGCACCTATTCTAGACACTTCAATATAAATGGAATAACGTAATAAATAGTCTGTTGTGACTGGCTTCTTTCACTTAGCATGTTTTCTTGGTTTATCCAAATTGCAGCATGATCATTTCATCTCTTGTTTAATTTTTTTAATTGTGGTGAAATATATATAACATAATCTTAACCATTTTAAAGTGTACAGTTCAGTGGCATTAGCATATTTACACTGTTGTGCAACCATCACTACCACCCGTCCCCAGAACTCTTTTCATCTTGTAAAACCGAAACTCTACTCACTAAATAGTAACTCCCCATTCCCCTCACCCTTAAGCCCCTAGTAACCACCATTCTACTTTCTGTCTCTATGAATCTGAGTACTGTAGGTACCTCATATAAGTAGAACATACATATACTATCTTTGTGACTGGCTTATTTCACTTGGCATGTCCTCAAGATACATCCGTGTTGTAGCATGTATAAAAATTTCCTTTGTTTTCAAGGCTTAACAGTACTTAATTGTATATATATACCACATTTTGCTTATCAACTCTTCCAAGGACACAGGGATTGCTTCCACCTTGTGGTTACTGTGAATAATGCTGCTATGAACATGAGCTTACAAATCTCTTTGAGATGCTGTTTCCAATTTTTTATTTATTTTTTTCTGAGACAGAGTCTCACTCTGTCACCCAGCCTAGGGTGCAGTGGTGCAATCTCGGATCACTGCAACCTCCACCTCCAGCGTTCAAACAATTCTCCTGCCTCAGTCTCCTGAGTAGCTGGGATTACAGGAACCCACCATCACATCCAGCTAATTTTTCTATTTTTAGTAGACACGGGGTTTCACCATGTTGGCCAGGCTGTTCTCGAACTCCTGACCTCAGGTGATCCGATCCACCCACCTCGGCCTCCTAAAGTGCTGGGATTACAGGTGTGAGCCACCATGCCCAGTCTTCCATTTTTTATTATTTTTTAAATGTTTTATTTGACAAGGTCTCACTCTGTCACCCAGGCTGGAGTGCAATGGAATGATCATAGCTCACGGCAGCCTCAAACTCCTAGGCTCAAGTGACCCTCCTGCCTCCTGAGTAGCTGAGACTATAGGCACGTGCCACCTCACCTTGTTAATTTTTTAATTTCCTGAAGAGATGGGGGTCTTGCTATGTTGCCCAGGCTGGCCTTGAACTCCTGGACTCAAGTTATCCTCCCACCTTGGCCTCCTCCCAAAGTGCTGGGACTATAGCTATGAGCCACCACACCTAGTGACAATTCTTTCGGAGACCCAGTAGTAGAATTTCTAGAATTCTATTTCTGATTTTTTTGGGGAGAAAGGCTATACGGTTTTCCACAGCGGCTGCACCATTGTACACTCTCACTAGCAATGAGTAAGGGCTCCAATTTCTCCACATCCTCACCAACACTATTTCCTAGGGTTTTTTGTTTTGTTTTGTTTTGTTTTTTTGGTGTTGGTGGTGGTATTTTGTTTTTTAGAATAGCCATCTTAATGGGTACGAAGAGGTATCTCACTGTGGTTTTGATTTGCATGTCCCTATTAGGAAAGTTCTTGAGCACCTTTTCATGTGCTTATTGGCCATTTGCGTATCTTCTTTGGAGAAATATCTATTCAGATCCTTTGCCCACTTCTTAATCACGTTGTCTTTTTTCATTATTTAGTTCTAAGAGTTCTTTATACATTTAAGATGCAAGTCCCTTATAAAATATACGATTTACAAATATTTTCTCCCATTCTAAGTGTTGTCTTCTCACATTCATGATAATGTCCACTAAAGGACAAAAGTTAATTTTGATGAAGTTCAACAATATCTATTTTTTTCTTTTGTTGCTCCTGCTTTTGGTGTCATATCTTGTAAGTATCTGCCTAATCCAAGATCATAAAGACTTATTCCTATATTTCATTCTAATAGCTTTATGGTTTTAGCTCTTACATTTAAGTCACTGATCCATTTTAAGTTAATTATTGTATGAGGTATGAAGGGGTCCAACTTCATTCTTTTGTGTGGATAATCAGTTATCCCAGCACCAGATGTTGAAAAGCTATTCTTTCCCTCTGAATCGTCCTGCCACCTTGTGGAAAATCAACTGAGCTTATAAAACGTATGGACTTAATTTCTAGACTCTCAATTATATTATTGATCTATATGTTTATCATAATGCCAGTACACAAAATCTTGGGCACTCTAGCTTTATAGGAATTTTTTTAAATTTATATAAATTTATCAAAATAGAGATGGGGTCTCACTATGTTGCCCAGGATGGTCTCAAGCTCCTGGGCTCAAGTGATCCTCCTGCCTTGGCCTCCAAGGGGTTGGGATCACAGGAATGAGCAACAGTGCCCAGCCTGCAGGAAGATTTAAAATTAAGAATTGTGAGGGTTCCAACTTTGTTCTTCTGTTTTAAGATTCTTTTGGCTATTCTGGCTCTCTTAAATTTGCATATGAATTTTAGAATCAGCTTGTCATATTCTGAAAAGAAGTCAGCTGAGATCTGACAGCAATTGTGTTGAATATGTAGATCACTTTGAGAAGTACTGCTATCTTAACACTAAATTTTCTAATCAATGAACATGGAATGCCTTTCCATTCAGTATTCTTTAATTTCTTTCAATGATGTGTTCTAGTATTCAAGATACATGCTTTATACTTCTTTCATCAATTTATTTTGAGATATTTTATTATCTTTAAGGCCCTTTTAAATTAAATTGTTTCCTTAATTCTACTTTGTTCATTACTCATATACAGAACAACTGATTTCTGTATACTGATCTTATATGCTGCCACGTTGCTGAACTTATTAGTTCTAATAGTTTTTTAGTGCAGGGATCCCCAATCCTAGTACTGGTCTGTGGCCTGTTAGAAATTGGGCCACACAGCAGATGAGCAGCAGATGAGTGAAGCTCCGACTGTTTTATTTAGTTTTGAGATGGAGTCTCACTCTGTCACCCAGGCTGGAGTGCAGTGGCATGATCTCAGTTGACTACAACCTCTGCCTCCAGGGTTCAAGTGATTCTCCTGCCTCAACATTCTGAGTAGCTAGGATTACAGGTGAATGCCACCATGCCCAACTAATTTTTGTATTTTTAGTAGAGCCAGGGTTTCCCCATGTTGTTCAGGCTGGTCTCAAACTCCTGACTTCAAGTGATCTGCCCGCCTCAGCCTCCCAACGTGCTGAGATTACAGGCGTGAGCCACCATGCCTGGCCCTCCATCTGTATTTTACAGTCACTCCCCAATGCACACATTACTGCCTGAGCTCCGTCTCCTATCAGGGTAGCAGCAGCATTAGATTCTCATGGGAGCACGAACCCTAGCGTGAACTGTGCATGTGGGGGATCTAGGTTGCGCACTACTTACAAGAATCTAATGGCTGACAATCTGTCACTGTCTCCCATCACCCCAAGATGGGACCATCTAGTTGCACGAAAACAAGCTCAGGGCTCCCAGTGATTCAAAATTATGGTGAGTTATTTTATCATATATTACAATAATAATAAAAATAAAGTACACAATAAATGTAATGTGCTTGAATCATCCCAAAACCATCCCCACCTCCCCTACAGTCCATGGAAAAATGACCTTCCACAAAGCTGGTCCCTGGTGTCAAAAAGGTTGGGGTCCACTGTTTTGGTGGATTCCATAGGATTTTCTATATTTTCACGCACACACACATATAAACACACACACAAACCAAAGACAGTTTTACTTCTTTCCCATTTGGACACCTTTTATTTCAGTTTCTTGCCTAACTGCCCTGGCAAGAACCTTCAGTACAATGCTGAATAGAAGTGGTAGAAGCAGATATCCCTGTTTTTCATAAGATGTCCTTTATTGGACTGAGGCAGTTCTCTTCTATTTCTAGGTTGCTGAGTGTACCCTGAATTTGGGAGTATAAATTGGTACCTTTTATTCTGGAAAACAACTTGGTGATATATGTCAAGAAGTTTCAAAATTTAAAAACTCTGGCCTATCAATTCAATTCCTATTATCTATTTAAGGAAATAATCAGATGTTTAAAAAATGTTTTACCCCTAAGGACACTCAGAATGGAAGGAAATCTGTTACTAGTATCTATGACCCACTGACTCCTAGGATTGACACAATAGCTGCTCATTACGTAAGACTTTTAACTTCAATACTTCATTCCTAACCAAACCAGTAATTCAGAATTGATTAGGACTTTTCCTAGCAGATGAAGCCTCTTCTTCAGCTGAAGGCATATGAATAGTGGCAGGTACCTGCTAGAATAGCCAAACATAAAACTTCAATATAAGGAACTATAGTGAAATGCCCAAAGGAACTTAAATATGCAAAATGGAGGAATGAAATACAATTCAGGCTACATTTCACTCAAGTGACATTATGCCATTACAAAAGCATTTTAGTAAATAAGACAGAAGCAGAACCTTCATTTTGTACTAATCATAGAGATGTGAGAAAAGAGACACTGGAGGAAAATAGAGACAAATGATGATAGTGACAGTATCTGGGTCATCTTATTTTCTCCTTTATACTTTGTTTTTCAAATATATGACAAATATTTCTTTTATAATCCAGTAAAGGAAACCTATACGTTAACATTCTTCTTTCCCCTCTTCTGCTCCACCCCCAAAAAGGTACCAACTCTACATAGTAACAGTATTACACCAACAGAGGGGTAGAATTCTAAAACTATGAATCCCTGACCTTATACCTTAATTGTAAATTTCTCCATATAAAATTCCAAATAAAAATAAAATGTAGAACTGACACTATTTTGTAAGTTTTATCTTTTACATAACATAATGAATAACACAATTTAGGCAGCCCCCACTATAAAAAAAAGAAGTAACTTATGAGTGACTTTCAACTCTGCCTTAACATGCTGCTAGAAGCCCCACTGTTACAGGAACATTTTATTTTTAACTACAACAACAAAAAAACCCCTGCAAGTTCATTTCTTTCTTTAGGAGGAAAAAAAGAGATATAGTTTACAGTTGCTAAGAACAGACTTCTTAGCAAAGC
Organism: Chiropotes sagulatus; assembly: GCA_963574175.1. Classification (NCBI taxonomy): domain Eukaryota; kingdom Metazoa; phylum Chordata; class Mammalia; order Primates; family Pitheciidae; genus Chiropotes; species Chiropotes sagulatus. Next base: position 64,561 of record CAUYNN010070041.1, read on the forward strand.
TCCCTGACTTATTGGGTAGGTTCCAGGGTCTGTTATCCTTTAAGTTTTTTCACTTCTTTTGAAACTCAATACCTTCAACTGAAATTCCAACAATTATTAACAATAAAGAAAAACCTGTTTGCAAATCAGGTTTCTCATTCATATATTAGTCTGGTTCAATTCTAGCCGTGTTTGTCGATTCTTCTGGTTTCAGAAACTAGGTTGAGTCAGGGACCAGATGTTTGTTTAATATCCCCAGTATTTAGATGGGCATTATTCAATGCTAAGATGATGGAAATCTTCTATAACTTCACTGTCCAAAATGTAGCCAGTAACCACATGTAGCTATAGAGCACTTGGAACGCAACTAATGCAGTTAAGGAACTGAATTTTTGATTCTATTTAACATTAATTAACTTAAATAGCTACATATGGCTAGTGGCTACTGCACTGGCCAGCTCAGATCTATCTAGAACCTAGCACAATAAACATTTGTGGAAAGAATGAACAAATCAATGTTGCTATCTTCTTAAACCTTAAGAGATATTAGCAGTTCTAAACTGTGGAAATATAAATTCAGACCTAGAAAAACACAAGGTAAATAATTTGGAAGCTAGGTATTCTTTAGGTGATATGACAATCTTTTGCTGCCATGTAAAAACAAGTCATGACAACTAATAATTAGAATGCCTTCCACTATACCTATCCAAACTGTACACACCTTTAACATTCCACCTGTTCCACAGAACCTTCCTAACCTCTTCATTTCATTCATTCACTTACTCAAAATTTAATGAAAATCAACTGTGTGATGCACACAATTAACACAAAGAATAAAATTCAGTCTGTGCCCTCAGAAATACAGTAAGAATAACATATGAAAACAGGAGAAGTTATATGAAAATACAAGTTATGGCTGGGCGAGGTGGCTCATGCCTGTAATCCTAGCACTTTGGAAGGCCGAGGCGGTTAGATCACTTGAAATAATGAGTTCAAAACCAGCCTGGCCAACACAGTGAAACCTCATCTCTACTAAAAATAGAAAGAAAACTAGCCAGGCATGGTGGCTTACGTCTGTAATCCCAGCTACTTGGGAGGCTGAGGCAGGAGGATCGCCTGAGGTCAAGGGTGCAGTGAACCCTAATTGCATGCCACAAAGAAAAAACAAACCAGACAAACAAACAAGTTTCTTTAGCATCTGTAAGTTTCTGCACAAAAATAGACTCATGACTTGGTGATATCACTTAACCCTCTATTTCTTAAAAATAATTCCTTCTTTAAGATGAAATAGTATTTCACTTTTGGCAGAGCATGTGGCTCATGCCTATAATCCAAGAGCTTTGGGAGGCCAAAGTGGGCAGATCTCTTGAGGCCAGGAGTTCAAGACCAGCCTGGCCAACATAGCAAAACCCCGTCTCTACTAAAAACATAAAAATTAGTTGGGTGTGGTGACCCACACCTGTAATCCTGGCTACTTGGAAGGCTGAACACTCATTTTAGAGTAGCCTATAATATTTAACCAGTGTTCGTGAACTGTCTTTATGCTCTAGTATAACAATCAAAATTAGTTCAATACCACACAGCACAGCAATCACAATTAGTGTTATGTCATACAGCTAGCATGGTCAGGATTAAACTCCAAATCTAGTTCCCTTTTCAGAAAATCATGTTGCCTCATCATAGTTTACACCAAAATTATTAGATTCATTTAAGAAAGAATTATGTTTTAAATTGTATAACCTCTCACATACGCTAATGCATTTAACTAACTCCAGGTAACGTCTCACATAGTAAAACATGTTCTTAATTATCATGACTCATAGAATTACAAACAGAATTATGGTAGGAAGAAAGATGATGAAGGGTGCAAATAACATGAAAATCTATGATTTCTGAAATGCAGTGCTAGGCAATGACGAGAAATAAAACTAAAAACAAAGCAAAATACAAAGGCTCAGGGAATTTTAACCTGATAAAATAAATTACGACCATAATTAAAGACTATTAATAACTATTAATATATTCACAGGTACTAGTTTTAAGTATTAAAGTATAAATAGAGCTCATATATCCATTCAGGAATTAGTCATTCAGCACATTCTACGTTCCAGCCAGTGAGTTAGGTAAGAGGAACAACAGTGAATACAACAGGTATGGTTCCCATGTATCTGTACAGAAACAAGTAATAAACCATTATAATTATTCTCACTTATTAGGAAACATTAAACTGTCTGTGTCTATATATAGTGGAAAGTGGGAAGGCTGATCAGATAAGGTCTCACATAATGAATAGAGCAACATTCAGGCTAAGATCTTAGGCGTGAGAATTTAACCTTTCAAATTGTGCGTGCATGCATGTGTGAATGAGTGTGTGTGTGTGTGTGTGTGTGTGTGTGTGTCTGGCTGGCTGGCTGTGAAGCCTGGTGGGCAATCAAAATGGCATAGAAGGGATTGGAGAAGTAGGCAGGCAGGTGATCTCACAGATCAAAAAAGCAGGACGTCCCCAGGGTGCTGCAGGAAAAGCAAATATACTAATTTGGCTAGAGCATGAGGTTAATGCAAAACAAATAGCATTTGCATAACACTTTCATGTTTAAAAGTCTTAATTTAATTCTTACTAAGAGAAATAATGCTTCCCTTTTAAGGATGAAGGGATAACAGATTCAAAAGGGCTAAAAGCCTTGCTAATAAGGCCACACTCAATAATACACTAAGTCTCAAGATCCAGACATTCTAACTCAAGTTACAGCATTATCGCTTCTACTACACAATAAGTAGTAATGAAAACTAAAGTTAAAAAGACAAACCAGGTTAAAAGTCAAGCTGAGAAATCCAAGCTTTACTAGGGACAAAAAGTAACAGAAGTGACATCAATTAAAAAGATGATTCTGAACTCCATATTGTATACAGAATACTTTCAAATAGTTTCTTTATGCAAAATAACTATGATGTGGCATATCAATTATTTTGAATTGTGTCCCCCGGAAGAATGAGAGAGAGAAAGACAGAGAGACAGAGAGAGAGAGATAGAGAGAGATAGAGAGAGACAGAGAGAGAGAGAGAGTGTGTGTGTGTGTGTGTGTGTGTGTGTGTGTGTGTGTAGCTGGGGAGGAGGACAAGAGGCTAAGTACCATGTCCAATCAAAACATATCTAATTATACCTTTTTCTTTTCGTTTTTAGAGATACAGTCTTGCTCTGTCACTCAGGTTGGAGTACAGTGGCGTAATCATGGCTCACTGAAGTCTCCATCTCCTGTACTCAAGTGATCCTCCTGCCTCAGCCTCCTGAGTAAATGGAACAACAGGCATGTACCACCATGCAGGGCTAATTTTCTGACTTTTTTGTAGAGATGGGTTCTCATTATGTTTCCCAGGCTGGTCTTGAACTCCTGGGTTCAAGTGATCCTCACACCCTGGACTCCTAAGTGTTTGGCTTACTGATGTGAGACATTGTGTCTATTTTATGTTAGATGTAGTTTGAAAAAAAAATTTTGCTGTTTGCAAACCTCAGAATATAAAGTCGTAAACTTTGGTTCTAAAATCTTACTATAAAGATGTAAAATATATCAGCAGTAGAGCATTGCTTTCACCCATCATGTCCCCCATAATAACTACGTAATAAGTATAATAAGCAGACTAATTTTTTGTCAGCTTCTCTGCTAAATAATTATACAGATATACATACCCCACCACAGATTATTAAAGGAAATTTCAAGTACGGATTTTTGCCTCCACACTTTCAGAAATAATATATATGGCTAACATGACGTTTCCTTGTATGTTAAGGCATTTGTAACATAAAAAGGTAGGGTAAAAATAAAACTCTATGAACTAGGTTTTCAACTACTAAAAAATGAATACTAAAAACTATACACTGATGCCCAAAAAGACAAATACTACTAATGAATACATTATGTGTAATACTGGCAAATACTCTTTACGAAGCTTACTCAAAAACCACTGAAGTAAGTAAATTCTTCAACTCTACTTAAAAATACAGAGTTTCACATTAGAGCAACAGCATCTAATTACTCAAATAGTCACATCTATAAAAAAATTTGCAAGTTAGCAACATCAATCATGAATACAAAATAGTAAATATGCACACACACCTTTGTCCTTCTTAAAATCCAAAGCATCTTCTTTATCAGTCACTATTTCCTTCATATTGATAATACTCTGATGGGTAAGCTGCCGGAGAATTTTAATTTCTCGAATTGCTGTAATTGGAAAGCCTTCCTTTTCATTATCGAGACGTACTTTTTTTAAGGCTACCATTTCTCCTATTAAGGAAATTAAATAAAATCAGGTTAACAGCTGACATGTAAGCAGATGACATTTTTCTTAATTTTAAATTTGTTTTAATCCAATTCTGTTCCTACTTCTCAAAAATACAACACAAAAAATGTTTGTTTCCAACATAGCAAATCATAATATTTATAGTGCAAAAAATTAAGTCTGTCATTAAACAGATTACGGAATATTTATATAAACCAGGGAATACTATACAACTGCTAGAAAGAATGAGGTAGGTCAAATACATTTACATTATGCTCCCCATTTATATATTTAGTGAAAAAAGTAAGATGCTTTTACATTCACTCAGGAATGAATGAATGAATAAATAAACAGAAAGAAAAAAGAAAGATGCTAGGCCAGGTGTGGTGGCTCATGCCTGTTCCCAGCACTTTGGGAGGCCGAGGTGGGTGGATCACAAGGTCAGGAGTTCAAGACCAGCCTGGCCAAAATAGTGAAACCCCATCTCTACTAAAAATACAAGAAATTAGCTGGGCGTTGTGGCGGGCACCTGTAATCCCAGCTACTTGGGAGGCTAAGGCACGAGACTTGCCTGAACCCGGGAGATGGAGGCTGCAGTGAGCCAAGATCGCACCACTACACTCCAGCCCAGACGACAGTGCAAGACTCCATCTCAAAAAAAAAAAAGATGCTGAAGAGTGGGTAAATCACACTGTCATTTTTTTTTTAAGCAAATGAGGCAAACAGTAAATAGCCAATATGCTTATTTATGCATAAAATTTCTCCAAACAGAGGAGGAAAAACTCTTATCAGTTAAAAATTATGCTCAGACATACTACTTGCTCAAACCTGGCCAGTTACATAGCAGTAAAAGAATTCAAAATCCAGTTACTTGTCTCAAATATATGTGATCTTCACTACACTAAATTGCTACATGATTTAGGTATGAGTCAGCTTTGTGTCAGAAATGATCCAAAAAGTAAAAAATATATACACACAAACACAAACTTTATTATAGTGAATAATAAAAAGTTCACTATAATAAAGTTTTGTTCATTCCACTTCTCTGGAGAAAAAACACGTTCTTACAAATTTTCTAAAAGAACAAAGTTTATTCTTTTAATCATTACAACTTATTCTATTCATTTTTTATAAAATTCCTCCTCTACTGTATGAGTCCTTGTTTTACTAAACAGTTTTAAAAGTTGTAATTTAATCTTTTTGATAACACACCATTATAAATATCAATTATTACTCTATGCAGTAATTGCCCTCAGTAGTTTCTAACCATAAGGGCATCTCCCATATACTATATGGCCTCAAATAGCTGTGCTATTTTAATCTATTGGCTTATTTCTTTTTTTTTTTTTTTTTTCGAGAGGAGTCCCATTCTGTTGCCCAGGCTGGAGTGCAGCGGCGCAATCTCAGCTCACTGTAACCTCTGCCTCCAGGGTTCAAGCGATTCTCATGCCTCAGCCTCCCAAGTAGTGGATTACCGCTGCCGCCGCCACCATGCCTAGCTAATTTTTGTGTTTTTATTTTATTTAATTTATTTATTTATTTATTTTCTGAGATGGAGTCTCGATCTGTCACTCATGAGGCTGGAGTACAGTGGCGCTATCTCAGGCCACTGCAATCCTCAGCCCCTGGTTTCAAGCAATTCTCCTATCTCAACCTCCTGAGTAGCTGGGTTTACAGGTATATGCCACTACGCCCAGCTAATTTTTGTGTTTTTGGTATAGACGGAGTGTTGTCATGTTGACCAGGCTGGTCTTGAACTCCTGGTCTCAGGTGATCTGCCTGCCTCAGCCTCCCAAAGTGCTGGGATTATAGGCATGAGCAACCACACCCAGCCTACTGGTTTATTTCAATAAGGAATTATGAGTAAAGAAATATAAATTACTAGCTCTATGCATTATTAAGTAAAATACATAGCTTCTGACACAGTTACTTTTTGCTCTCATGTGAGGCCTTTTAAAACTTTCTGAATTCCTGATTACGTTCTGAAAGATTAAGCTGCTAAAACTGGCCTCCAAGGATAGTTTCTGCATGGAAAAAAAATTGAAAGCTAAAATGAAAGCGTTGGGCTTATGACAAAAAAATTTACTACTAAGATTAATTCAGGTCAAGATACTTTTCTCTCTGATTAGTAACAATATAAGAATTATTCACCATAAAAGAAGAAAGAAAAACTAAATCCTACCATACAGTATGTCACAAATACTAAAGGTACACTTTTTAAAATATGAACATATACAGAGCCACTTACACGCACTCATATCTTACATAAGTGCATATACATAAGTGCATATATGCACTCACATAAGTGCATATACAGAATAAAATTAAAAACAAGATGAAATAAAAGCACAATAAATTTGAATTAAACTTTTTGGAAAATTTCCAAAGCTAAACATTAGAAGAGAAACAGAAACTAAGCACATTCCGTAGGCCCAAAGATCCCCACAATTTGGCATTCTTACCAGTGTCTTTATCCCTGGCTTTGTAAACTTGTCCATAAGTACCTTCTCCAATAATTCCGATGATATCAAATTTATCCACGCAGCGTTTTCCCCAGTCAATATCTTTTTCTTTGATTTCACCATAGCGAGGCCCACATATTCTATCAAATATAGTTCTAAAGTTTTTATATACAATCAAGCAAATTGAATCAACTGTTCAATAACTCACTATCTACCCACCACCCAATTGTATACCCTTTATTTTTCCCTACCGTTGCAATATTTATGATCATTTATCCAAAACAAGTAACAATTTGGTATTTTAAGTTATCATAAAAACTGAGGTATCATTTCTACATACTGACTCTTCCTCTGCAGGTAAGTATTTAAACTGAGAAAAAAAGTAGTAGAGCTTGTATGAAGGGCTTTCAGAAACAAAACGTAATTTTTCAATGAGTAGATAAAACCAACACTAGTAGAGTCAAAATTCTCTAACCAATCTCCAGAAAGTTTTATTTTTCATCCGTTAACAATATATATTTTTAAAAAACAAGAGTTTGATAATGAATGTTAACAAAAATCTAACTATAAAACTTATTGACAAATTTAGACTTATGGCTGGATAAAATCATCTGAAAAACATCAAAAAAAGATTTTTCAGTCTAAGAGAGTACAAAAGGTATTAATATAACCAACTCTCAGGAATCCACATTTAAGCAGATACAGACAGACAGGTAGGACAAAAATCTTACAGTCTTCAAAAAGATACATAATTTTGTAGTATTTTAATATTCTAGTAAATCACAGAAATTCAAGTAAAAGAATAAACTGCAGTGCTCAAGAAGAGACTATTTTCTAGCTTTTAAATTTTCTTTGGAAACAAGATCTTGCTTTGTTGCCCAGGCTAACATACAGTGGCACACGATCACAGCTCACTACAGCCTGTTCAGCTCAGGTGATCCTCCTGCCTTAGCCTCCTGAGTAGCTGGGACCACAAGCATGCACCACCACACCCAGCCAATTTTTTTTTTTTTAATTATTTGTAGAGATGGGGTCTCCCTGTGCTGCTCAGGCTGGTATCAAACTCCTGGACTCAAGTGATCCTCCCGCCTCAGCCTCCCAAAGTGCTGGGATTACAGGCATAAGCCACTGTGCCAGGCCAGTTTTCTAGCTTTCTATTCCATTTAGAAAATGATCTCAAACTCATACACTAGGCAATACCTGAACTGCAATTCTAAAATCATATCTAACTTAAAGTCTTCTTTGTCCCTTGGTTAAAAAGTTTTAAAAAAATAAAAAAGCACCAGCGCTCCCTGCCTTTAACTGATTAACAGGTTTTAAAGAAAAGAGTTCTCTCTAGGCACTTACTTGAAGCTAATTTAGGATACAGATTTCAAACCTTCTACTCCATCTCTTGCAAAATGAAGAATACATTTGTTTATGGGAGAAAACAGAGCTAAAAACAAAGGAAATAGCAGCTTGCCCATTACTAATTTTATTTGGGCTCACTAAATGCTGACTTCTACTCTGCCCAATTTCAGTGTTTCTGTGTTATTTCAGTCTCTTAATAAAGTATCTTTAACATATACAATACCCAAGGAAATTAATACATTACAAATTATGAGAAAATTAAATTTGGTTTTATTAATCATTGTGAATAAGAACGCAAGCAATTATGATGTTTTTCAAAACTCTAATAGAATTCATATATTTAAGTTGAAAGAATAAGTACATTTTTAATTTTAAACCTTAATTTAGTGTTTTATCAATTTCTGATGACCCAGAATCACTGCTGGTCAACTTAAGAGCAGGTAGAAAGCAAGCACATACTTAGGCCTCCTTTTACTATGTAACTGTGTTGCTGTTTTCTTTTCCTCTGGACTCTTTGAGAGATCATCTCCTCCAGGTAGCTCAGGGGGCAGCGGTAAATCAGCAAGTAGACATCGGAGTTTCTTTTCTACTTCTTTTTTAACTGCTTTTACTGAAATGTTTCCTCGTAAGCTAAAAATGAAAGAAGTCAGACAAATAAAACAAAAATTTTGTTGAGTAATAAAAATGTGCCTATGTCTTACATTTAAGTAGCAACAATCATGAATAATTCAACAATATTTCACATTATAAGACTATTGTCCGAGTTTCTTTCCAGCTAAAGTAATACACCATATTCAACTGTAAAACGCAAAATTTGGGGTACAAATGATACACAATTTGGTAAAAACTAAGGAAGTCTGTCTAAAGTAGGAACTTTAATGATAACTTTCTATCAATATTGATTCACTATTATCCAGTGTACCATACTGATATAAGATATTAATGGTAAGAAAACCAGGTACAGGATATTCAGGGTCACTGTGGTATCTTCATAATTTTCTACAAATGTAAGATTGTTATAAAAATAAAGTTTATTTTTTTAAATGATACAGGATTAACTATAAAACTGCACATTAAAATTAAAAGTCAACTAAACATGCTTTGCATTAAAACTCAGTTTGGCAAAACATATTTTTTTTGTTTTTTAAGTTACAGTTTCTTTCAAAAAAAGAGCTTACAGTCTGGAAGACAGGTAGGCAATAGGATAAAGCATTATACAAACAGATTCCTGGAGTATTGTAGTAGCTAATGGATAGCTAAATCAGGTCTGAAATACAGTAAAGGCTTCTTTCTAGAAAAGGTATCACCTGAACACCATCTGAAAATAGGCCTATTCAGAATAACTTACTTAGAAAACTATAGTCTCTAACTTGTAATTAGGCTTTAGTCAAAAGTTCCCATTTGTCTGAACATTCAAATCAAGATTTTTGTGAGCAAAAAATTGGTCTTAATTTCACTTAAAAATTTAAAAGGCTACCTGTATTAAATGTCAGTATATTAACTATCAAATATTACTTTCCAAGAATGTTATACAATTTAAAACTTTACACTTTTATTGAATATTTGCAATGATCAAATAGAAAACATGTGATTTTTAAAAACGTTTCTGTACACCACAGCAACAAAAACAATAAAATGCCTTAAAAAGAAATATACATGAGCAATAGAAAAAATATATATATCTGACTAAAGAACATAAAATTAGATCTGAACGAATGAAAAGAAACCATGTTTTAATATGGGAAACTCTAATATTATAAAGCTGTCACCAAATTATGACTCTATTACATTTAATAGAGTTCCAAAAAAAATCCAAGAGTTTTTTTTTAAATACAACTTGACAAGCTGATATAAAATTTGTCTAAGAATAAAGGCAAAAGAATTGCCAAGAAATTTCTGAAAAAGTAAAATTAAGCGGGACTTGCCCTATAAACCTATACAGAGATCTAGAACTAGAAACCAAAGTCTAATTGAAGTCAAAGGATATATATTACTCACTCTATTCAATGTTTTATAAAGAACTATGAATTGTGAGTAATTTTAAATCCAAAGATTTACATAATATTCAGGTTCTAGGCTTCCTTTAAAAAAAAAAAAAGTAAAAGCTCTAATACACTGGGCTTCAATTCTTATACAGCAACATGGTGTTGAGGCTCAACAGCAGAGCGGTTTACTCATCACTAATTTACACCATCTCCTTCACTTTTACATTACTGTCTGCCCCTAAAATAGAAATTTGAGTTTGGGAGCCAAAACACCATGTATCTAAAGATGTTACAACAGTAAGATACTGACAAAGAAATAAAACATGTTAAAAGAAAAGAAAGTAGAGAAACACATATCTGTAAGAATTTTTATATATGTCATTTCAAATTAGTGAGATGAAATATTTAATAAATGGTATTGGTAACAACACTGGGTTGGGGGGAATAAAGAATCAGAACACTTCTTTACACAATAACCAAAACCAAATTTCTATGAGATCTGACTTAACCTTTTTAAATTTTATAAACCTAGGTATCTTAAAGGAAAGAGAACAGACTTGACTAGATAAAAATGGAAAACATTCATATGACAAAAAGCAAAACAAATGACAAGGATAAGCAATAAACTCTGAGAGGCAAAGCTCAACATCCCTAAAATAACAATTAAAAATCAATTAGAAAAAGGAAAACAACTTTAAGGAAAAGTCAGCACAGATAATTCACCAGAAAAATAATAAATAAATAACCAATAAACATTCAAGAAAATACCATACCTCATTATCAAAAAAATACAAAATTAAATAATAACATATTTTAAAGTCTGTCAAAATTGACACTATCCAAAACTGTTAAAGCAATTTCATATACCTAGATGCATAAATTAGTATATAGCCTTATTAATACATTAATTTGGCAGTTTCTATCATATTTTTACTGTACATACTTTAACATGTAACTATTCTATAAAAATTACCTAAATATACATAAAATATTAATATATAAGGAGAGTTTAATAGCAAATAATTATACACCTAAGCATTCATTAATCAACAGTAGAAGATGATATATCCATTCCCGTAATAATACTGGGCCCATCTATACCAACATGGAAAGATCTCCAACACATTAAATGAAAAAGCAAATCAAGAAACGTTATCCATGGTATGACCCTAATTTTTAAACAAAGTAAAGAAAACAATTACATTCTGTGAAAACATACAGATTACCATCTATCTTACGATTTTGTGGGAAAATAGACTCCAATTTTGGGAATGAAGCAAAATTCAAAGTGAGCCTAAGATATACCTTTGACTAGAAAGCAAGGAAACACTAAAAAACAAATGAGGTCATGTCAAAATAACAAAGGAGTCAGCTTACATGAGCTTGCACTGGCCAAATTTCAGATAATGTGAGGGTCAAAAAGAATAACGGCTATTACTATTAGTAACACAGAGAATAAAAATCCATGAGAGTAGAATGATTAAATGGGATGTGGGTAACATGTATTTACAAAAGAAGGCCAGCTAATGTTAAAATGAACTGCAGGATTAGAAAACCACCATTTTTAATTTGGGCAGCAGCAATAGGAAAAAAAAAGTCACCATTTGCAGCCCCTACTATAGTAACTGAATTAGACGAATATCATTAATGGTTGCTAAACCATTAGGTGATAGGTTGTTGGGAAAAAGGATATTCAATCATTGTCAGAAGTATTAACCTACACCTCACTTCTAACTGCAAAGCAAACTCCAGGTATGCACCCTCATACATGAAGAGACTTTAAGGTTGGTCATCACCTTAACCAAATGATCACATCACTACTAGTAGAGTAAGACAGTCTGATATGTTGGTTCCCCTGTAACAACAGCATAAACTACATAAAATTACCTCTTAACTATTCTGGCTAAAAAACTGTTTATTCTTGATCTAACAAAGCACAAGTAATTTCCAGACTATGGGAAATAAAGGGGTTGGAGAAGTTAAATGATACCAAAAAGAAATAATCAGAGAAATCCAAAGGTGGGACATTCTATAAGATTACTGGCCTAGACTCTTCAAAAAGTCATGGGGCTGAGGTGGGGAGTACTGATTATTGATTACATATAGTGGTTGATATTATTGTTCATTTCCATTAGATTATTAACTACTGTTAATTTTCTTGTTATCACAATGATACTCTGATCAAGCAAGAGGCTGACCTTATTCCTGGGAGATGACTGAAGTATTTACAGTATAGCAAAAAGAAATGTATACCCAGCCAGGCATGGTGGCTCACACCCATAATCCCAGCACGCCAGTAATCTCACTGCCTGGGAGGCTGAGGCAGGCAGATCACAAGGTAAGGAGTTCAAAAGCAGCCTGGCCAACATGGTGAAACCCTGACTCTACTAAAAATACAAAAATCAGCCAGGCATGGTGGTGCACACCTGTAATCCCAGCTATTTGGGAGGCTGAGGCAGAAGAACTGCTTGAACTGGGGAGGCGGAGGCTGCAGTGAGCTGAGATCGTGTCACTGCACCAGAGCAAGACTTCATCCTGGGGGAAAAGAAAGTGTAAACGTACACACACACCCTCATTAGTTCTCTTAACTAGAGACAGAATGTGCGTGTGTGTAATTTTTTCTTTTCTTTTTTTTTTTTTTTGAGACAGGGTCTCGCTCTGTCACCCAGGCTGGAGTGCAGTGGTGCAATCACAGCTCACTGCAGCCTCGACCTCTCAGGCTCAGGTGACGCTCCCACCTTAGCCTCCCCAAGTAGCTGGGACTACAGGTGTGCACTACCACAGCCAGCTAATTTGTGTATTTTTTGAAGACATGGGGTACTGCCACGTGCCAAGGCTTGTCTCCAACTCATGGGCTCAACCCATCTGCCCATCTTGGCCTCCCAAAGTGCTGATTACACTTTGGGATTACAACTGTGAGCCATCACACCCATTGAGATGGAGCATATAAAACAAAATGTTAACATTTGCTGAATCTAGATGGATAACTTCCATCCAGTAGTTATACAGATGCTAATTTTATTATTCTTTCAATTTTTCTAAGTGCTTGAATACTTTCAAAACAAAAAAATGTATGAGGGAAGGGGAGAATTTACTTAGACATATAATAAAACAGCAAAAGCAAGTTGAGTATAGATGTGCAATATCAAGAGGCCAAAACACACACACACCCTTTTGCTGATGTATGTGTGTATACAACAGTGACAGTTAACCAGGAATATAGACACAGGCATGTTCAAAGAAATCAAAGATCAAAAGCTTTCCTTAAGATATGCAATGAGATTATGCAGACCATTACTCACTCTTCTTTAAAATTATCTTTAAGTTTACAGTGAATAACAAGTAAATAAAGATACCTCCCATATTCGGATTTCCTAAACCATGTTGTAACAGAAAAGATTGTTTCTTTACCTCAGCAGAAATAGTTTATAAACCACTTTCAACTAATAGCTCTTCAGCACAAAATAAAAAGTATACAATGGTTACTAAAAAGAAACTTGCAAACATAAAATTACCATGACTATTACTTTCAGATACATGAAAAAAAATGGCCTGGGGGTGGTCCCCCTCCATTATAAAAGGGGATGGAAAACCAACCCATAGTTCCTCTTTTACAAAAACCAATCCTTTTCAAACAAAGCACTAGGTCTATTCATTAAGCAACAGGTCTACATGTTACACATATAATGGTTTATATATTACACAATGTAAATCATATTTTGTAATTTTTACTTTTTTTCAGTAATCTAAAGCAGTTTTAAATATTTTTAATATTTCCTGCAGTGCTGATTTATATGATGACTAATTACAATAACTAAGATGCATAACACTACAGCTTGCAAAATTCAGTCCATCAACTCATTTAATCTTTATAACTAATCTGTGAGGTTAAACTGTAAATATCTTCACCCATGAATAGAACTAAATGGACTGAGGCACAGAAAGATTAAGTCATGAGAGTAGTAAGAGGTACAACTAGCACTAAAAACTAAGCTTTCTACTATAGCCCACTAACAAACTGTATTGTACTTCTAACAGTATTATAAATATTAAATATAAGTCTCCTGTGCTATCCATTCCCTTCAACACCCATTTATTTCTAAAAGCAATCACTTCTAACCATTTCTCTTTTTAAAATACATTTTTATTTAATCACCTAAAAACTTTTATAGAAAGTAAAATAGAATATAAAGTCTATTCCTCATATGTTTACATTTTGGTAGTTAAATTACAGACATCAAAATAAGGAAAGTTCCATTGGTGATGAATTAATCTTTGGCTATACATACGTAGGACTAGTGCTCATGAATCTCAAGAAACTTCTGTATCCACTAATCATACAAACACATTCAAAGAAAGAAGAGACAACAAAAAGAGGAAAAAGCAGAAAACAGAAAAGATGAATCAAAAAAAAAAAATGTAATGACCAAGAATTAAATGTGCCACCAACTAATTAAAGACAGATGCATAAAGAATATCTTCATTAAGTACTCATATGTACGTACAGAGTTCCTGAAAATATTCTAGTAAAAATTTACTCCTAAAGCATATATGAACAATAAAGTAGAGAACCACCAGTCTCTCAGTCAAACGTGCATTCTCAGTAACCGGTTACTCTCTCACTAATGAAGTGATCAGTTCCACACTCAAGCCCCTCTATGCTGGAGAGCCCATTCTAGGACTCATCACAATTACAAATCACTACTGTTATGAACCTTAAGTGTTCCTTGAAAACAGTCAAACCCACAAATACAATTATAGCAGTATAATCAAATAAAACCTGATTAAATCGGATGGGGTCTCCCAACATTTTGATTATTTTTAAAAAGGCACCTCAATGGGCATGAAATTCAAGAATTACGATTTTACTTTTGTTTGTGTTAAATTATAAAATTTTCATCATGTCAAAGTAAGCACTTGTGCACACGGCATTTTTATCCATCTGTTTTCAAAATATATGTATTTTTTAAAGTCAGCTAGGAAAACTACTCATATAGTTGCTTTTTAATGGGGAGTGGGAAGCAGTGGCAGTTCTAACTTCTTCATAAAAATAAAAACAGCTAAGCGGTGTAATAGGCAGATAAACCACACAATAGTCTAATTCTTCTACCCTAGGATACATAAAAGAAACATTCCCTCTTACTTTCATCCTCTTAAGAATATCTATAATGTTTCTCAATAAAAAATAAGCCATACCCCCAATGTTCATAATAGAAATGTTTAAACACGTTAAAGGAAAGCATAATCACATTATGAGTTTTGAAGGTTTCTTTGGGGATTTTTTGTTTTGCTTTGTTTTGTTTTGTTTTGTTTTGTTTTAGACAAGTTCTTATTCTGTCGCCCAGGCTGGAGTGCAATGGCTTAATCTCAGCTCACTGCAACCTCCGCCTCACAGGTTCAAGAGATCCTCCTGCCTCAGCCTCCCTAGTAGCTGGGATTACAGGCACCCGCCACCATGCCCAGGTAGGTTTTATGTATTTTTAGTAGAGACGGGGTTTCACCATGTTGGCCAGGCTGGTCTTCAACTCCTGACCTCAGGTGATCCACCCACCTCGGCCTCCCAAAGTGCTGGGATTACAAGCTTGAGCCACCGTGCCCAGCCACATTATGAGTTTTCTATAATATAATGTGATTAATCCCTAACTGCAAGACAGGCTAAAAAAATTTTTTTTTAAGTAAAAGAGTTAAGATTAAGAAATACATTGGCTTGGGAAGAATTAAAAAAAAAAGAGTTAAGAAAAGACTACACTAAAAAGTGACAATAAAGCCACCGAGAGTGATAAATTTACAAGGCCACTGAAGAAACTCAGAAATAAATGAGACAAATGCTTACGAGACTTATATGAACCAGGGCCGACTCACTCATAAAATGTCCTGTCCCTGACTGCATCATCAAGGAAAACTAAACTAAAGAGAATACTGGCATTTCTAATACCCAAACTCATATTGAAATATTCACTGAATCCCAAGGCAATGGCAGTATTTCCCTGTATTTCTTAGCATAAACTTTAATTTTGCCAACTTGTATGCAAATGTACTTCATTTTAAGATGCATATAATAAACAGAATCCATTCAGTTACTTGTAGTCTTTCTTACTAAGGTTGTTTTGAGGGGGCTTGGGAGGCCAAATCATTTCTCACTTCAGATTTACATGTTTCCTTTAAACAGTTATTGACAACTATTTTTGCACTTACCTATCAGCTTCTTTATCTTCAGGCAGCATGGGAGGCAAAGGTAATGGTGGTAATGTAGAGGTCACTAAAGCTACATGTTGCTCCTTCTCCTTGGTTCCTATGCTTGGTGTAAGTGGTTTGGTTTTCTCTTTAAGAGATACTGGTTCCTCCTTCGTAGCAGCAGATTTACTCTCCTTTCCAATTATGACTGCTTTCTTGGTGGCTTTATCTACAATCAAATTATTTTCCACCTTTGTTACCTGAAGAGGTGGCTTTGTTTTTGCTTTGTCATTTTTTAAAGTTCCACCACTTGAGGGAGAAGGTGCATGCTCAATTTTCATTTTCTTCACATCCTTCACATGGTTGGTTTGCGATGCACTGGCACTAGTTTCTGTGTTCCCCTTGGTAGGTGTAGAAGTGTTTGAAGCTTTTGCAGCTTTGGCAGCGGCCTCAGCAGCCTTAGTTGCTTCCGCAGCTTTTGCTGCTTCTGCGGCTCTTGCTGCCTCTGCCGCTCGTGCTTTTTTATTCTTGTTCAATTCAGCTGCCAGGCTACTCTTCAGAGTTAGTGTGCTAGGAGAAATACTAGAATGACGACTTCTGGATCTAGACAACCTGTGCCTGCTACGAGATCTTGAATGCCTAGATGAATATGGACTTCTGCTTCGGGATTTGCCAGACCGTCTGGTGAGAAATAATTAAGATTTAGTCAGTAATGGAAAAAGGTTCAGTTTGGAATTTACAAAGACAGTGCTAACTTGAGTTTATGAAATAAAATAGGAATTTACTTAATTTCGAAGTTACATTTTTGAAGGAGTTTTGAAAAATAAAAAGTTCTTTAAAGTGGTCACAGTTTTCTTCAAAATGGATTGCCCTGATCCTGCTGTGGTCTACAAATGTAAAAATTAGGAGGTAAAATGTGACAAGACATCACTGCTGTCTTAGAAAAAAGAAACAGGCAATAAGGATACATCAATGGTAATAGTAGTAGGGTAAAGTCTGACATATCTTTTACCAGGAGACAGTTGCCACATCTCAAAACTACCTTCCTCATCCATAAGATCAGATGTAAGCAGTGCTCTGTCCATGGCAAGAGTGAAAAAGACAAGACCTACTACTGGGCAA
Organism: Chiropotes sagulatus; assembly: GCA_963574175.1. Lineage (NCBI taxonomy): Eukaryota > Metazoa > Chordata > Mammalia > Primates > Pitheciidae > Chiropotes > Chiropotes sagulatus. The sequence goes on from CAUYNN010070041.1 coordinate 81,911, forward strand.
TAAATAGGGTCTCTTAGGGTTTGTTTCAGAAAGACAGTTTTAAGAAAATTTACAGCCAGGCATGGTGGCTCACACCTGTAATCCCAGTACTTTGGGAGGCTGAAGCAGGCAGATCATGAGGTCCAAAGTTCGAGACCAGCCTGGCCAACATAGTGAAACCCCCATCTCTACTAAAAACACAAAAATTAGCCAGGTATGGTGGTGCGCGCCTGTAGTCCCAGATACTCAGGAGGCTGAGGCAGGAGAATCGCTTGAACCTGGGAGGCAGTGGTTGTGGTAAGCTAAGATCGTGCCACTGCACTCCAGCATGGGCAACAGAGCAAGACTCTGTCTCAAAAAAAGAAAAGAAAAGAAAATGTACATTCACACACATATTAACTAAAATAGACATGAGCATAATCACTTTACTCACATAACACACATATACAAAATAATATCTTATGAGCTACATAATTCCACACAGAAAACGCAACAAAGTAAAAACCATCCAATCACTCTTAATCTGAGGCTCTGATACTCTTCAAAATGAACGATAGTAAAAAAAAGTTCATATACATATCATTTAAGTCTTCATTTAAGTGCTTGACAACTATTATTTTACCATAATAGAATCAAATATTTACTAATTATTATTACTCCAATTTATCAGAAGGGAAAAGCACAGAGAGGCAAAGTAAAAATAATTCCCACAAAGAACTATGCCACAAATAGTGGTAGAGTCTGAACTAGGCCTTGGGTTTTCACGCTCCTGGCCCTATAAAAAATGAGAAACTAAATCTTGGGAACTATTTAATAATAATGATGCCATTCACTTCTCAAAAATTATTGGAAAACATATATTTAAAAGTATGGTGGCAACCAAAGTTCCTACAAAACAAATGCAACACAGTACCAAGTAAAAGGAAGCTGAGCTTTTCAAATCCACACCTTACCAAAGCTTTTAATATAATCACAAGACAAAGACACTATGGTATTACTTTCACATGTTGTCTCATTTAATGCCCACATCAACCCAGTAAGGTATGCATAGTTAACAGATAGGAAATTGAGTAAAATATTACATTACCCGAAGTCAACACCTAAAATCACTAGCAGTTGTTTGTGCTGCTTATTATCTTACTGCAACTACCTTATCGCCCAATAGCTTTCTGCCCTACTCTGAACCCAATGATGCTGACCCTAACAGATATGCCTTCCGGGTTCAGTGCTGTCCTGCCATTGACAGAAGATAAAAAAGCAGAGAAATGCTGGATTATTTCTTCCTAGCTCCCTCCCTCCTCATGGCCACACTTTCTGGCAGAAGCTGCGTCCCTCTACCCTCATGATTGCTGTGAGGCACCCTCTTCATAGCTCTCACAAGGCTCCAATAGCACTGTATTTTTCCTGCCCCTTTGGGCTTCCTTGTTGCCAGCAAAAACATGCCTTACAGGTTCCCTTAATCCACTGCACCTCTGCAGTCCCTGCATTAAAGTCTCTTATACCATTCGAGTTAGATTCTGTTTTTTACTAGAACCCAGGTCTTAAATTCAACATTTTTTGTTGTTGGTGTTTAACTCTGAAGTGGGCAGGTTAACACATTAACATACTGCCAAGGAGCTAGTTGGCAAGGATGTAGAAAAAAGAGAACCCTTGTACACTGTTGATGGGAATGTAAATTAATATAACTACTATGGAGAATCGTTTGGAGGTTCCTCAAAAAGCTAAAAATAGAGCTATCTTACAATTTATCAATCCCACTCCTAGGTACATACCCAAAGAAAGGAAATCAATAATACTGAAGAGATATCTGCATTCCCATGTTTACTGCAGCACTATTCACAATAGCCAAGATTTGGAAGTAACCTAAGCGTCCATCAACAGATGAATGGATAAAGAAAATGTGGTACATATACACAATGGAGTACTATTCAGCCATAAAAAGAGAATGAGATCCCATTACTTGCAACAATATGGATGGAACTGGACGTCATCATTTTACATGAAATAAGTCAGGCACAGAAAAACAAACTTTGCATGTTCTCACTTATTTGTGGGAGCTAAAAATTAAAACAATTCAACTCATAGAGATAGAGTAGAAGGACAGTTATCAGAGGCTGGAAGGGTAGTGACAGAGTGGATGGTGGGGGGAGGGTTAATAGACAAAAATTACAAAGAATGAAGGTGATCTAGTATTTGCTAGCACAACAGAGTGACTACAGTAAAAAAAAAAAAAAATTAAAAAAAAAATTTTTTTTGGGGTCAGAGTCTCACTCCAGCCCAGGCTGGAGCGCAGTGGTGCAATCTCAGCTCACTGCAGCCTTTGCCTCCCAGATCCAAGCAAGTCTCCTGCCTTAGCCTCCCGATAGCTGTTATTGCAGACATGCCCCGCCACACCTGGCTAATTTTTGTATTTTTGGTCGAGACAGAATTTTACCATGTTGGCCAGGCTGGTCTCGAACTCCTGACCTCAAATAATCCACCCACTCGGGCCTTCCAAAGTGCTGAGATTACAAGTGTGAGCCACCACACTTGGCCAACAGTAAAAAAATAATTTAAGTGCACATTTACAAATAACTAGAAGAGGATAACTGGATTGTTTGTAACACAAAAGATAAATGTTTCTAACACAAAGGATAAAAGAATACCCCATTTACCCTGATGTGACTAATATTCATGCATTCCTATATCAAAATCTTATGTAACCAATAAATATATACATCTACTAGGTACCCACAACAGTTTTTTAAATTTTTATTTCACCTAATTTTTAAAATTCAAATAAGTAAGCAGAGAGAAAAATAATTTCTTTTTTGGAAACATGGTCTCACTCTGTCACCCAGGCTGGAGTGCAGTGGTACTACCAACAGCTCACTGCAACCTCTACTTCTTGGGCTCAAGCAATCCTCCACCTCAGCTTCCTGAGTAGCTGGGACCACAGGTGTGTGCCTCCATGCCCAACTAACTTTGTAGAGACGGGGGTCTCACTTTGCTCCCCAAGCTGGTCTCGAACTCCTGGGCTCAAGGGATCCTCCTGCCTTAGCACCCCAAAGTGTGGGGATTATAGGCGTGAGCCACTGAAAGTTTCTGTTCATAGCTGACATTAATACAAGGTGGAGGGAAGTGTTTAGAAACATTCTATAACTCTAGGATAAAAAACAAATGATGATTAGGTTTAGGAGAGACTCAGATACAAGTTCATCTTCTACCTCATTCTTTCAAAAACAAGTATGAAAGTCAACTAAGGTTCAGTACTGAGGAAGCATTTCATAAAAACCCATACTTTATATCAATATTTAGATTAATGGGAACACTGTTTTAGAAAACATCCTAATCCAATACTTGCTTATTATTAAATATTCATATATACCAATTGCTAAAAATCAATAAGATTATAATTATACATAAAATGAGGGGAAATGTTTGGCTAAATGTGAACTGCCTTTAAGATGGTTGTAAAATAAGATAGGAACCAAAAGTGTCATAAATGAAATACTCAGCCACATTTTTATTTTCCTCTCCCTTCAGAATTTGTTGGAGCGCCAAACAAGTCTGATACACGTCATGTTTCTATTCCCTGATCAGATACTGATGATAAGTAGCAGAAAGGCAAGCAGCAGAAGAAAGCAAAGAGATAATCAACTCATCAAAGGTAACAGCACAGAAGGCTTAGAAAGCAAACCTTTTCCTAAATCAACTTTCCTACACTGGCAAGATTCTGGTCATCAGTTTCACACAGACACAAAAACTATATTTAACTGAGATTTACAATCAGTAAATCTTACCTAAAAAAAGAGATACAAAGATAATAGGTAAAATCCAAACACAAGTAATTCTTCTGGCCTATTATTGTCTTTTAGACAAAATCTGAATAACAGAAGTATTAATAAAGATTCAGAAAACTTTTGTTCTATAGAAAGATATTTTGGAAGTGACTTTTTATAGTATTTGATCACTATATCAACTGAATTCTTCTAGATACAACTTCCGTTCCTCTCCAACTCCTCTATTTTTCTACAAACGTCCCTTCCTTAAACTATTTATTCCATGTCTTAGTAAATTTCCATTCTCTCAGATATTGTGATTTACTGATAAATTCCAGTAATATATTTAGTGTTTACAACAAACATGGTTTGGGAACTTAAAACTAAACAAATTTAAGTTTAGGTCATTTTTACTACTTATTTAATACTTCAGCCTTACGGTTATGAGAATAAGAGAGAAGTGCCTCTTTAAAACTATATAATGAACTGGCATGATAATGTTTTACTAAAATAATAGACATGGAGGTAGGTAACAGGTCCAACTTCCTTGTTTAATAGATAATCTTTTTTTTTTTTTTTTTTTTTGAGACAGGATCTCTCACTTTATCTTGAAGACTACAGTGCAGTGGTGCAAACAAGGCTCACTGCAGCCTTGCTATCTCAGGCTCAAATTATCCTCTCACCTCTGCACCCAAAGTAGCTGAGACTACAGGTGCATACCACCATGCCCAGCCAATTTTTGTATGTTTTATAAGGATGAGGGCTTCGCCATGTTGCCTAGGCTGATCTTGAACTCCTGGACTCAACTGATCTGCCCACCTTGGCCTACTAAAGTGCTAGGATTACAGGCGTGAGTCATCACATCCAGCCAAAATTTTTCTTTCTAAAAATGTTTTCCCAATATTGTTGTAGAAGTGAATGAATACATATTACCTGATCCTTATTTTTCATGTTTTTAAGAGGCTACAGGACCTCTTTAAGAAAAGAACTTCATTGGAGAGATCCAAGATGGCCGATTAACAACAGCTCAGGATTGTAGCTCCCAGTGAAAACGCAGAGAGCGAATGGACTCTCTTTCAGATGAATTTTTGTTGCCCACAGACTGGGAGATTCCCGGCGGAGGAGCCACATGGGTCGCCAGCGCAACTTTTTTGGCCGGCGCGGCTATTTTGCCGGCGCCCCAGCATGGCGCTTCTTGGTGCAGAGTATACGGGATGGGGTGCCCTTTGAGTCCGGCTCGGCTGGTCCCATCCCCACAAGGAGAACAGCAATTGGAAGCGCTGAGACTGAGAGTTTCACAGTAAGCACAGCTGAACCCGGGAAGGCCAAGCTCTGCGGGAAAAGGGCGTCCGCCAAAGGAAAACTAAGAAACAGAAAAAACTTCATCACCAACAAGCCGGACGTCCACTTAGACCCAATCTGAAAGTCAGCAATTACAAAGACGACAGGTGGATAAATCCACAAAAATGGGAAGAAACCAGTGCAAAAGGCGGAGAACACCCGAAATCAGAATGCCTCTCCTCCTACAGGGGATCGCAGCTCCTCATCAGCAAGAGAACAAGGCCTGACGGAGAATGAGTGCGATGAACTGACAGAATCAGGCTTCAGAAGGTGGAT